>WNYA01001222.1:0-83938 GCA_019512145.1 Engystomops pustulosus
ATATCAGAGTAATCCTCTCCTGAAATACTCTGCGCTGCTTCCTAGGGGCAGGGACCTTGCTCCTTCTACTATAATATCCCACTGTAATATCAGAGTAATCCTCTCCTGAAATACTCTGTGCTGCTTCCCAGGGCTTACCGACTCATCTCCTGGAACTGCTCATATGTCGTCCAGCAGGCCAGCGTGTCCGTCCTGTTGCTTTTTTTACCTCTGACTTTCCTCTTGACCCTTCTGACGTATTTCTCCGGAGGGTACGGACCGCTGCTGCTGCTATAAAGAAGAATTATCATAAACCATAGAAATGTAGAAAATAGAATTTCTCATTCTCATCCACATTTCCACTAAACACGTCAGTCTCTTGTATAATCGGAGCTTTCATCGTTGTTCATCCTGCACCTCCTGGTTCATGAATATAAGGCCAGAATTTTAGTAAAGACTGACACAAAGGAAAGGCATTTAGATAGAACTTCAGGACTTGTGAATGTATAAACAAGGGATGATAACGACAGCTTATGCCTTGGGTGTGAGGGGCAGCAATAAGCGGAAGACCCCTTTACATTCTGCCTACACCTCTGGTGTCGTACACAATCTCTGAAGGAAAGGATTCTTCAAGGTCTCGTCAATTCTTGTTTTTTCCATAGAAGAAGTCTCCCCTCTACTCTCCCCTTGACGTTATCCTTGGATGAAGAGCGCGGTCCCCGGATGCCGGAGCTGAAGAGTTCTCGGAGTCACCAATCAGGCTTATCCCGGGATATAATATAAGTTGTGTATAGAAATATCGGATAGTGTCTATGCTCAGACTTATCGACCGAAGACGCAGGCATTATATGACATAGGGCTCACCTGTTCCGCAGGCCGTTTTTCGGTGAGGGGCACCCCAGAGCCCTTGCCCCACAGTTTGAGGATCTGTGGGTACTGCTGCTGTGCAGGCACTGTCTTCTAAAACTGCTCCACCAGCTCGGGCGCTCCGCGCCAAGTTGTAGAGGGACAGAGCGTGCCGTTCTAAGGCGCCATTACCGTGCCGCACCAGGCGGCACTTGCTCCAGCCACTCCAAATAGACGGGTTGTTGCTTATGGGCAGGAGAAGCTGTTGAGACGCCCACATTAACTAATAGACGGACTTGGAAACGCTGGGAGATCAACGGAATGGTACATGACTTCGCCAATACGAGTTGTCACCAAGCTTTCCAGAGCCGTGATATGCTGTTACCCATTCTCTATACCAGAAGCAGATAACTAGGACTACTACCCATTTGGGCCTAGAAAAAGATGGGTGACAACCTTATGTGAGCTGTTGTGCTGGCTATGCTAGTAGATCCTCCGGGATACCCTCACCTGTGCTTCGCCTCTGTTCCCTGTAATTCTTTCCAATCTCCCATGTCATCGTAGCTGAGGGGTTCTCATCTCGCCAGGCTAATTAGGGGGGCACCTGCCAAGAACTGTGGAATTTGTGCTGTCACTATGTACGGATGCTGACGTGACGGGATCTCCATATGGAATCCCATTCTGACGATCAGGAGACCCGGAGGAAACGACGGCTCAGGCGCACCTCACCAGGAGGGGGGAAGGATGTTGAGAAGGAGAAGGTTTTACAACCATGGGGGGCACAAAACATTATGAGGACGGCGGGATCACATGGGACGCATTGTGCAGGTTATTACTGAGTGTTATAGTCCACTGTACCAGGGTCACGCCACTCACTTTCCTTCGCTCGTCTCTCGTTTTCTGCCACCCTAAATGTCGCCCCACTGACAGCGCATTTGCTAATTAATGTATTGGGAGTGTTGCTGCCGAGTGACACAACCAGGATCATCAAACTGACATCACTGATTAGGGAGTCCGCAGTCTAGAAGAAAAAAGTTTGAGGCTACATTCACACAAACGGTGCCAGGAGAGGAGGAGGGGAGGAGCGCCGCACCCCCCCACCCCCCCCTTCATAGGTGATATATGGCGGACGGTACCGTATTCCGCAAAAAGATAGGACATGTCATCTTTCTCCCAGCTATGGAAGGTACGGGTGCCAGACCGCAGTGGTGCGGCACCGTACCGTTCCCATAAGGCGCCCTGCGCCCATTGCAGTGGATGGGGGATGTAAATCGTTCCCCCATGCGATAGTGCGAAATATAGCGGAACACAGTAATAACCAGGAGTATAAACTGTACATATATTGGCGGAACTTATCAATGAAGGGCCTACCCCAGTTAAACATACACAATAATGTGTGATTTTTTAATTGGCCATAAAACGTGTAACGTTTTGACATCCCTGAGGCTTTGTCAAAACAATGATCGCTGCTGGCAAAGGCAAAGAGAGGCAGGAAGAGCGTGAATGTTACTGCACAGTTGGCCCTGGGACGGAAGGTTGCTCTTCCTGTCGAAACGCGTTGGCCTTGAAAAGCTCTGCACTTATGTGCGCTCTATTGTAGCTCTTATGGAAACAATAAAGACATGGAAATTATATAATCTACACATACTATAATACTGCGCCCTAGTAACAGGACTTGCATACTTGTAGGTGTGGTTTTTTACCATCTATTTCTCACAGACTTCAGATCATTTACTGGATATTTCCTACTTCTTCTTTGTTTGTCATGGTTATATAGGTCTACGAGGCGGCAGTCGGCGTTGAGTGCAGGATCAGTCCAGTATGGCAGGGCTTGGGGGCTGGGGTTGTGGGATGGTCATGGGGTGATGACACGGGCTGTGCGCTCTTTGACATACTACATCCCTATCCTAGAAATAAGAGATAATTAGGGTGTTCTCTCTGGGAGAACACCGTTTATTAGGAGACTTTTATGATGGAAACACTTCGTTGAAGTAACCCACACATCTGACTATTCTCCCTGTAATGGTTTCTCACGATCGTCTCTCTGCCATCTTGTCCGGACGCGTCTCTCTAGATCAGTCAGTTCTGGTTTTCATTTGATAGCCACTCCCCAAAATCCCATTTAGTTTGTCCACTGGGTCCCTAGGTTCTCTTCTCATTCTGTATCCAGTCTGTGGCGCTCCTCTGTGGTGTATGGTCCCTCTCCGTTGCGTTGTCATTCCAATCCCCTGGGAACATGATGATTCCAGGAGGATCTAGGGCGTCTCCTCTTCAATTGTTCTGTCTCAAGTTTTTCCATGGGGGGGGGGGACAATGATGATCGTCGTGTCCTTGACTTCGGAGAGGACCAACCGTCCTGGAGGCCACTTGAAAAAATGAGTCTGGGAACAAGTCTCAGTGCTTCCACTTATGGCCCCGTTGTCTGTGTTCAGATCTTGGAAGGGAAAAACTCTTTGGCATTGTGAAGACTGAAGCAGAAGCCAGCTTAATGTTACTGGACGAGACACATGGATGGGGAGGCCTCCAAACATGTCATGGGGATTGAGGGGTTACAGACTACCAGAGTCTAAAAAAGCAGAAGGAAAAATCTGAAAATAGTTATATCAGCTTTGTTATTTCTCGGTATTTTTGCACACTATAGCACAGGAGGGGGGGGGAGAGAGTAGGCTGCGAGAGTGTTGTGTTGGCTGATAAGGATTTCTAGACTGGATACAAAACGTAACAACGGTAACCAATGTAGCCATTCACAGGAATTGTACCCGATATGTGGGTGCAGAGGGACCACCCATAACCCCCCCTGTACTGATATCATGACCTCCCAACTTGTGTGGAGCCAAGAAGAGGCGATAATAGGTGAAGCACTGTGGAACTTTATTTCCCTTAAGTCCTGGCTTTGTCCAGCCAACACAGTATTAATTTCCCACCTTAGTGCCACCCCACATCATATCTGCCCCCATATACTTAACCATCTCGACCACCCCTTCATATTGTGTGCCTCATCTCGCCCTGCATTGTGCCCCCTCTTATATTGCTGTCTCTCTACTACCTACCTACATACCCTACTATCACTCATCATATTGTTGGCCACCCCCTTACTCTCTTTGTTACCAATGAGGGCCCTCCATTACTTTATATAGCGGCATCCTGTCCTCCCATCCCCCTCATTATCCTGGCCTGCCTTATCCATCCCATTATACTGTTGACCTCCTGTCATCCATCATCCTCATTTGTGGCTTCTTATCCTCCTCTCCTCATATTGTGGCCTCATGTCTCCTTCCTCACCTTCATATTGTGCTCTTTGCCTTATCTCTTAGGCCTTTCCTTCCTCCTCATATTTGGTGGCCTCTTGTCCTCTTTCCTCCTAATTGTGGTTCCTTGTCCTCGCTTTCCTCCCTCATATTGTGGCCTCCATGCCCCTTTATTGGTGACCTCCCTTCCTACATACTCTGAACTATCTGCTGGCCCCCTGACTCCTTTTACTATATTGGGGTCTCTCTCTCCTAGGTACCTTTCCACCGTTCCCCTGCAGTCCTGGTTCCTCCTCTTCCAAAGCATTGTAGGAATGGACTAAGGGCGGGCAGAGCTAACCCGTCTAGCCCATGCCCGACTTCTCCAGTCATCTCAGAGCACCAGGGGAGGAGGAGGAAAAACAGTTACGCATGGAACGAATGGAAAGTGTAAGTATGTTTTTTGTTGTGAAACGAAAGGAGGCAGCGCGGGCAGAGCAGGACATTGCAGGGACTTCACGGGGACTTTCTCTCCGCCTATTCAAAAGACAACAAGGACAACCCTTTAATTTATGTATGGTACGTGACTTATATGCTAGTGGGGTGGAATAGTTAGGGCTAATGGGCCTGGGTTTAGTGTCTTAGGTTAGCTACCGGGAACATTTAGGTGTCCCATGTGGTTACAGTCAAATATTAATCATTTAGAACACAATTCATGGTCGTGCAGGAAGAATTTCCTGGATGACTGTGCACATGCAAAAACATGGGGTTGCACCTTCCCCCAATTACTAGGAAGAGAACAGACCTCCTCTGCGACTGGAATTACCTATCGCATGAGATAGTAAATCCTACAGCAGGGCGTGAGCCAGCCGGAGGCCGCATTCTGGTGAGTGTTTGCTAATTCAAAATTGCATTGAGCACAAGTGATCAATAGAATCTGATTACGGTATCAGACAGCACATGTTCTATGTCTTTTACCTTAATACTGCAACATAACCGACGAGCCAAAATGAACGTAAGTAATTTGGCCAGTGCACAACACAATCGTGGCGCACTGAGCATTATCTAATGCCGCTGCAGATGAAATCCTGGCCGATGCTATAGTAACGATGGTGATATGGGCGATAGGCTATGGCAATAGCTCTACGCCAATAGGCGTACAAGATGCTAGGGAGACACACTGATAACGCACGCTGAAAGTTGTGCAGGATTGTTAAGGCTCAGTATGCTAGTATGTGGAGTCGCACAGGACCCGTTGCCCGTTGTTCTGTATTGGTCACAGGAACTGTATACCCCCTAGCTAATGATGAGTGTGTATGGGGAGCCTTACTGCCGACCCCGCGTGTAAACTGAGAGTGTAGGGAGCAAACACTGGCCTGCTGATACAGTGGTGCACACCCTTGGTATAGCCTCTGAATTATGGTCAGGCCTAGACCTGTACATATGTGGTGCAAAGGACCTGTGTGTGACCCCCTGTACTGATATTTGGGTGCACAGGACACTGTATGACCCCCGCTATGCATATGTAGGTGCTGCAGGACCCTGTAGACCCCCTGTACTGATATGTGTGCCACAGAACCCGTATGACCCCCTGTCTGATATGTGGGTGGCACAGGACCACTGATGACCACCCTTGACTGATATGTGGGGCAAGACACCTGTAGTGACCCCTTTAATGGGATCCAGACCTGTTCCCATCTGATATATGTGGGTGCACCAGACCCTGTCATGACCCCCCTTGTACTGATATGTGGTGTGCACAGGACACCTGTATGACCCCCCTGTACTGAAGTGGTGCACAGGACCCTGTATGACCCCCTGTACTGATATGTGGGTGACAGACGACCCTGTATGACCCCCCTGTACTGATATGTGGGTTTTGCAGGACCCGTGTATGACCCCCCTGTACTGATATGTGGGTTGCAAGAGAACCTGTAATGACCCCCCTGTACTGATATTGGGTTGCAAGGGACTGTATGACCCCCCTGTATGATATGTGGGTGACACAGGACCCGGTATGACCCCCTGTACTGATATGTGGGTGCACAGGACCCTGTATGACCCCCCGTTGTACTGATATGTGGGTGCAACAGGAACCTGTATGACCCCCTGTTCGAATATGTGGGGCACAGGGAACCGTTTATGACCCCCCTGTACTGATATGTGGGTGTACAGGAACCCTGTATGCCCCCTGTAGATATGGGGTGGACAGGACCCGTATTGACCCCCTGACTGATATTGGGTCACAGAACCCGTTATGACCCCCCTGTTACTGAATGTGGGTGACAGGGACACTGTAGGAACCCCCCTGTATGATATGTGGGTGGCACAGGACCCTGTATGACCCCCCTGTGCTGATATGGTGTAGGCCTGCTGCCCACATGGGGCTACGAACCCTGTATGACCCCCCTGTTACTGATATGGGGGTTGCTACAGAACCCTGTATGACCCCCCTTACCTGGATATGGGGGCACAGGAACCCTGTATGACCCCCTGTGACTGATATTGTGGGTGTTTAACGAACCGTATGACCCCCCTGTACTGATATGTGGGTGCACAGGACCCTGTAGACACCCTGTTACTGATATGTGGGTGTACAGAACCCTGTATGACCCCCCCCTGTACTGACTATGTGGGGTACAGACATGTATGACCCCCCCTGTACTGATATGTGGGTGTACAGAAACCCTGTGACCCCTCCTGTACTGATAGTGTGGGTATGTCACAGAAGACCCTGTATGGACCCCACGTACGATATGTGGGGTCACAGAGACCTGTAGACCCCCTGCGCTGATATGTGGGTTAAAGGACCCTGTATGACCCCCTGTACTGATATGGGGTACACGGACCTGTATGACCCCCCTGGTATGATATGTGGGTGTACAGAACCCGTATGACCCCTCTGTACTGATATGTGGGTGTAAAAGAACCGTAGACCCCCCCTGTATTGATATGGGGTGCACAGGCCCTGTATGACCACCCGTACTGATTATGTGGTGCACAGGACCGCATGATGACCCCCCTGTACTGATAGTGGTGTAAAGACCCGTAGACCCCCCCTGTAACGAATGTGGGTGCACAGGACCCCCTGTATGACCACCGGTACTGATATGTGGTCACAGGACCTGTATGGACCCACCTGTACTGAGTATGTGGGTTGCACAGGACCCTGTGTGACCCCCCTGTACTGTATGTGGGTGTACAGAACCCTGATGACCCCCCGTTATGATATGGGGCTGCACAGGACCACTGTATGACCCCCTGTTGCTGATATGATATGTGGGTGTAAAGAACCCTGTATGACCCCCCCTGTACTGATATGTGGGTGCACAGGACCCTGTATGACCCCCCTGTACTGATATGTGGGTGCACAGGACCCTGTATGACCCCCCTGTACTGATATGTGGGTGCACATGACCCTGTATGCCTCCCCCATACACACCTGAGCAGTCTGAGCCTTCAAACATACAGAAAATCCCTTCAGGCTTGCTGTTTACAATCACCATGACAATAGGCCCTCTCCCTCACACTGATTGGATGAGGCCCAAGCTTTTGTTTACAGTTAAAGAATAACCATAGAGCTCCAGCTGCACAGCGTCTCCTCAGGACAACTGACTCCGCACAGAGCGGCCATGTTTATGAAGACCAAAACTGCCTGCTGCCCCATAGACTGGCACACAACAATATGTCTCCTGGACAGAAGACACCGTGACATCTGAACGTTTCATCTTATACCTTACAGGACTCGCCCCTTGTTCGTTTTTGCGTTGTTTATTCCCCTTATTCCAAAAGCAATACATTTTTATTTTTACAGAGTTATGTGAGGGCTTGTTATCTGCAGGACAAATTGTACTTTTTAGTGGCGCCATTTAATATTCCATGCAATGTAATGGAAAGTAGGAAAGAAATTCCAAGTGCGGAGAAATTGACAAATAAAACATTTTCAGAGTTTTCTTGTGGGTTCTGTTTTTACAGATTTCATACTGTGCTCTAAATGACACTTCCTTTTTATTCTTTAGGTCAATACGATCGCAGGGATACCAAATTCACACAGGTTCTTTGCCATTTTGCCAAATTCTGAGGCCAATAACTTTTTCCCACTTTGGTGACGGACCTATGTAACGTGTCATTTTACAATGTTTTCAGTTACGGTGATATCACTTTGGGACCTTTATGACTGTTATTTCATTTTTAATCCAGGTCACCACGAAGCATGCACTGATGGTTGTTGCACACCGCGCCGACCCCCTGTACGTGAATGGTGGCACAGGACCTGTATGCACCCCCCCTGTTACTGATATGTGGGTGCAACGGACCCGTAATGACCCCCCTGTAACTGATTATGCTGGGTGCACAGGAACCCTGTATGGACCCCCCCTGTACTGATCTGCTGGGTGTTACAACCCGGTGATGATCGACCCCCCTTAACTATATCGGTTGTGCAACGACCCGTATGACCCCCCTGTACTGATAGTGTGGGTGCACAGGACCCTGTATGACCCCCTGTACTGATAGGTGGGTGCACAACCCTGTATGACCCCCCTTTACTGATATGTGGGTGTAAAGCAACACTCCAGCTGTACCTGTAACCCCCCCTGTACGATATGTGGGTGCACAGGACCCTGTTGACCCCCTGTACTGATATGTGGGTGCACAGGCAACCCTGTTATGTCACCCCGGCCCCTGCTTTCTGCTAGATGTGGGTGCACAGGACCTAACTGTAGTGAACCCCCCTTGTACTGAATATGTGGGTGCACAGGAACCTCTGTATGACCCCCCTGTTACTGATATGGGGTTGCACGGACCCTGTATTACGCTCGCGCTGCTGTTCCTGACACATGATGGGGCCTGCCTGCGGACCCCTGATATGCCATCACCCTCTCCCCCCTGTCACAATGATAGTGTGGTATGCACCAGGTACACCTGTCTGTATGCCCCCTCCCTGTTACCGATATGTTGGGTGTACAGAGCCCCTGTATTCCACCCCCTACAACTATTGCGTTCCCTGATTTGCTAGTCTGGCACGTGGAGGAACGTCCAGCAACCCCTGTATGACCCCCTGTGTCCTGATATGTTTACGGAGCTTCACAGGCATCCTCCCTGAAACTGACCCCCGCCTTCAAGTACGATAATGATGGTCCAGGGTTGCCACAGCTTAACCCTGGATTAGTCACCCCCACACACTCCCTAAGTGGGATTACTGAAGATTGCCACAGGGACTCACCCTGTATGTGAGACGTCGCGGCCTCGCGCTGAATGAAACACAACACCCTGAGCAGTTCGGTCTGAGCCCCTTCACACTACAGAAAATGGCAAACCTTCAGGCTTTTTTGCGTGTTTCACAATCCCCTCATGGACAATAGGCCCTCCATCGTCAACCTGCACACACAACTGATTTGGATGAGGCCCAAGAGCTTTTTTGTTTAGTCAGTGTCAAACTTGTAAGAACGCTAAAGAGCTCCAGCTGCACAGGTCGTCGTCCTCCTACCGAACACTGACTCCGGAACAACAAAGTAGAGTCGGTCTCCCCAATTCAGTTTTAAATATGAAGATAGCCACAACTGTCGGTTGCACCACGCTACCATAGGCACAAACTATTTTTTTTTCCTTGGGAGGACAGGAGCATGACTGGGGGGGGAGGAGGGGGGGGCTAGAGAGCTCGCACGAGCTTTGGAGGTTGGGTTGAGTTCGTTGTGAACCAATATTGGTGTAACACTCTCCCGTGCCAGTAACGAGACATCGCACTGACTGTGGTGTACAAACTTGCAACCATATTTCTCCCTTGACGTGAATACATGAAACAACTCTTTTTTTACCAGCAAATCTTTCTGAACCTTGTTCCCAATCTTATGCGACAACCTCGTTACATTACACCTTTTTCCTCTCTCGCCCTTTCTTTTTTTCTTTTTTTTTTTACCCCTTCTTACCCAACGCACTACATTTTTATTTTTATGCGACTTTTAATTATGAGCGTACAGACATTTGTATTCTGCCGGACCACATTGTACTTTGTATCGTGCGGCCATTTAAGCTCTGCCATGCATATTATGGAAAAGTAGGAAGAAAATTCCCAAGTGCGGACAACATCTAGTACATAAGTAAACGTTTTCAAGTTTTTCTTCTTGGATTCTGTTTTTACAGATTTTCATACTGTTTCGGCTCTAAATGACACTACCTGTTCTGGTCCCCCCTTGAAAGCCTCCTTTTTTTAAGAGTGCTTTAGGTTTCAACCATACCGATCGTCAGGGCTAGATCTGCAATTCACTAACGCTATTGTCTCTTATTGCCATTTGGCCAAATTTCTGAGGCCAATAACAATTATTTTCCATCCCAGTGCACTCTTGTTGACGGACCTAAGGTCAAACGTTTCATTTTACATACGTGATGTCTTTCAGTTAAGCTAGAAGTTGATATCACTTTGGGACCTTTATGACTGTTATTTCATTTTTAATTTAGATATTAATGGATTGAAAAAGGCGAAAAAGTGGCGATTCAGGCATTTGGGTGCTCTTTTCCGTTATAGTGTTCATTGCCTGGAATAATCTTTTTTATATTTTAATGGAACGGGCATTTTGGGACGTGGAGATACCTAACATGTTTATGATTTTTACTGTTTATTTATTTTTTATATGTGTTCTAGGGAAAGGGGAGGGGGGGGATTTAAACTTTTATTTATTTATTTTTTGATATTTTTTTTTAACACATTTACTTAACAAATTTATTTCACACATTTTTGGGTACTTTAACCCTGCAGGGTGTGGTAATTCATACTATAACAATTTTACTGATGATCTATAATAGCTACCATTATCTGGCTATTTGTGATCACTATATATGGCAAGCCTTTGTCAGCCTCTGAAGACGTCAAGGGGTGATTGCGATCAGCCATCCAAGTGACGTAGTCAGGCCATAGCACAGGTCAACTTCCGCGCCAGCTCTGTGCCGCGGTGTATGGAGAGAGCTCAGCCCTTTAATCTCCCCCTAAATTGTGGCCACTCTCATCTCCCATCATCTTACACCTCCTCATCTCCCCCTCATATTGTGGCCCCTTATTTCTTTCTCTTATTGTGGCCCCTCATCTCCCCCTCATATTGTGGCCACATCATGTCTGTGCATGAGCCCTAAGATCACATAGGATTGGCCACAGTGGTGGTGGTCCGCCCAGCGACTCATCATAGGACTAAGCTCAATCCTTATGAAATAATCCCCCCAAAATAAACCCCACAATAAATTCCAATAAATAACATTAAAAGATCTGTGCGGCCGTCACTTATAAATATGTAAATATTATACTACAGTACAAGAGACAAGGACAACTTAATTCCGCCTCTAGTCAGACATTAAAGGGTTAATTCTTCAGAATTTTGTGTCATAGATGCGCTGATGTCATAATTCCCACTTCTGACAGATAGACACGGAAACTGACCAATCAGATGCAAGATCATACAGCCACACCCACCTGAACTGGCCAATCAGGAGCCACATCATGAAGCCACGCCCACCTGCCTCAAGTATAAATAGCTGTGTAGGTCAATAGGAGCAGGCACTGGGTGGGGAGACGTCGAGGCGTGAAGAACCATGGATTTATGTACCCCTGGACGTATGGACCCCTGGACGGGTGGAGCCTGGACCCCTGGAAGTGTGGACCCCTGGACGTGTGGATCGTGGACCCCTGGACGTGTGGAGCCTGGACCCCTGGACGTGTGGACCCCTGGATCGCTGGACACCCGGATACCTGGGTGACAGATATATATTGGCAGTGACCCTCTAAGCCCAGAGGAAGGGCGATCCTTCAGCCATGGCTTCCCTAGAGGTTTCCTCCACAGGGGGTTTTTCCTCTCCTGAGTGCTGAGGGGTGACTCTTCGTGAGTCGGGGGTCTGCCATGGGATGGGATATAAATAAATATTTGGTTATTTAGTTCCCAATTATTTGTCTCTTGTCTATTTATTGGCTCTTCTTTGGTTTAATTCCTTTTTCTTGGGGGTTTCTTGGGCCGGTGAATACAAGGTCTGTGCACATCACATGTCACAGGGAGGGCACATAGTCCAGTAACTGCCCCTATGGATGCATCTACCCCAGTGGTTGCCCCTTACATACTGCACAGGTATCACGTGTACACACATCCCTGAAGGAACGAGGCCTAACATAGGCCATAACTGTGCTGTTACCCATAGCAACCAATCACAGCACAGCTTTCATTCCTAAAAGTTCTCTCTTAAAATGAAAGCTGCTCTGTGATTGGTTGCCAATTGATATAAAATAAAAGTAGTTTCCACAACAAGCAAAGAATATGAAAACAAAACACTTCATTAACCTATTGATGCCCAGTGAAGGTTTTATCACACATGGTGGGGGACACCATCCCCACTGTCACACGTATTCTTCACCAAAAAAAGTACAATATTATATTGTTATGTTTGAAGCCTGAAATGTGACAAAAGATAGAAAAGTTCAAGGGGGCTGAATACTTTGGCAAGGTGCTGTATGATGGATCTTTTCTGCTGCAAATCTCACACAAATCCACTGCTGAAGACATACAGAGGTATCGCACCCAACATTCACACAAAGTATGCCCGCCGTACCGTAGTACGATGGGCATACATCAGCGCTGGAGAGAGGAGGAGCAGCGCTCACCCCGCCCCTTTCCATAGTAATATATGGCACATGGCGCCGTATTCCGGAGAAAGATAGGACATGGAACGGTAGCCCCATTGCAGTGTATGGGGGAGGTATATACACCGTATTTACGTCTTCCATACGTTCGTGTGAATGTGGCATAAAAGAGACAAAATACAACAGAGTTAAAACGTTGTATAAAATATTTAATACTCAAAATAGATTTTATTACAATATTACAGTTTTTACAATGATAAAATATACAAAGTTTAAAACAAATAGACAGACAATATAACACAATGACATGATCCATTACAAGAACAAGGGATGAAGTCATCAGTCTAATCCCAGGGATTCCTTGTTCTCCCACAGCCAGGCGTGATAGGAGTTCAGCTTATGATCCTCCGGGTGCACCTGAAGGCACAGTAACATCAGTCAGATACAAATCTGACCTGGGGACAATGGGGCTCATTTACTGTCGGACTTTGCACGTTCTTTTATGCGCAAACTGCTTGCACAGGTATTTAAGAAGTGTCCGCGCCACATATGTGTCACACGCGACCCTTTTGTGGTGCAGCTGCACTAGTCATCATGCGACACAAATTAGGAGGCGTTCCGCTGCGCAGTCGGACCGTGCGCCAGATTTATCATGCAAAGTCAGACAGAAGTGTGTCACACGCCCCATGTTAAAGGTGCACCACAAAAAAGTTGGTTTACTCTATCGGGGCAGTGCAGGGGGCGCCAGATTCATAAAGTACGTGCGCCAGAAATCCTGAATCTGGCGCCCCCTGCTTTATACACAGGACACTGCATTGAGTGCAGTTTGCATTACTCTTAGCAAATGTGCCCCAGTATTTTAGCAGACAATGACCAGTATTGTGAAATCTTGTAATTGTGACACTTACTATTACATTTTTCATTTATTTTCCAAGTTTTCTACTTGATCAAGTGAATTTAAGCACCAATGTTTACATTAGGAGAGTGAAATCTTGAAATTTGCATTAAAATTGCTTCCCCTTAAAGGGTTTTTTTTAATTTAAAGGAGATAAATGTTTTGGGTTGTTATGGTTCAGACATCTGGGACCCCCTACAATAGGCAGGAGAACGATGCCCTGAGCTGCACCGATTTCTATGGGTACAGATAATTCATATGTATGCCCATGGCAACCAATCAGAGCTCAGCTTTCATTTTCCCACAGCCATTTATAAAATTTAAGCTGAACTTTGATTGGTTTCCATGGGCAACTACAACAGTTTAACCTCAGAAACTTGATGAGAAATCTCCCCCTATGTCCTCTTACTATATTTGGGGCTGACATGGCTCCTTCACTATTAAGCAGGTCCTACAAACTGGGTCATCTGAACAATCCCAGAAACATTTGGTGGACAATTCATTGTGTTATGTTCATATACTGCACCTCTTTCCACTCGTTCACACAACAGGTTATACCCTCATAGTGAATCTTGCCAAATTTTCACACAAGCTGTTTGTAGTATTGGTCTTTGCCCTGAGATCATAGAGGCCGAGCCTCCACGAGACTCCAGGACAAGTATAAGGAGTCAGGACTGGGGATAATGGGGCGCGCTCTCACCACATGTCTTGTTCAGGAAGATGGTGGAGATGAGAAGTTTCCAGGGATAGTGAGACAGTGTTTCATGGACTTATATAAAGGGAAAGTGAGGAGGAGTCCATTTGGAGAACGATTTCCTGCAAGGCGGCTCCAGAGCTACAAGGGATGGAAAAGAAAATACAGTTTTAGGTATAATCCAAAATGGTAATTTGTCTTGCGGCCTGTCCCCCTGCCATCTTGTCCTGGATTCCTTGATTCCTGGTTTTCCTTGCAGCCACCTCCACATCCCCCATATTGTCCAGCTGGTTATCAGCTTCTTTATATCTGCTATCCAGTCTGTGATGCTCCTCTTGGTGTCATGTGTCACTTCTTAGTGGCCTCTCATCTCCCCCCCCCCCTAATATTGTGACCTCTAATCTCCCCCTCAGATTGTGGCCCCTCATCCCCTCCTAATATTGTGGCCCCTCATCTCCCCCTAATATTGTGACCTCTAATCTCCCCCTCAGATTGTGGCCGCTCATCCCCTCCTAATATTGTGGCCTCTCATCCCCCCTTCATATTGTGGCGTGTCTCAACACCCCCCCCTCTCTGATCTCCCCTTCATATTGTGGCCTCTCCTTCCCCCCTCCTCTCCCTTTACCATTGTCCCTCCTCATCTTCCTTTCCATTTAGCTCCTTGTATATTGTGCCCTCCCTGCTCCCTCTTGTTGTTGCTTAATAGAAGAACACATTAAAGCCGCTCTATGTCTTGGCAGTCGGCTCAGTAGAATCCACAGAAATACATTGGGATGTGTAATAACCACTGACACGTCCCCACATCATGTCTGTGCACGAGCCCTAAGATCACATAGGATTGGCCACAGTGGTGGTGGTGCGCCCAGCGACTCATCATAGGACTAACCTCAGTCCTCATGAAAGAATCCTACAAAATAAACCCCACAATTACAAAAAAAGATCTTCTCCGTGGCCCCAGATAAATCTGCAGCCTTATATAATATAATAATCTTTATTCACACATATCATATTTTTTCCCCAAAATTTGAATTATTGTGCGCTCCAATAAATAACATTAAAAGATCTGTGAGGCCGTCACTTATAAATATGTAAATATTATACTACAGTACAAGAGACAAGGACAACTTAATTCCCCCTCTAGTCAGACATTAAAGGGTTAATTCTTCAGAATTTTGTGTCATAGATGCTCTGATGTCATAATTCCCACTTCTGACAGATAGACACTGAAACTGACCAATCAGATGCAAGATCATACAGCCACACCTGCCTGAACTGGCCAATCTGGAGCCACATCATGCTGCCACGCCCACCTGCCTCAAGTATAAATATCTTAGAAAAGAGATGGAAAGCGGATGTGCAAACAAGATAAATTTTATTATTTCATCAATATACAAAAATAAAAACATTTAAAAACCCAAAAAATGGGAGAAAGAACACAATGGTCTCTCCTCAGAGAAATATTTCATAAATGTACAACCAACAATGGATAACAAAGCTATCCACAAGCACAGAGGGGCCACATATTTCAGTAACCTGGCCCTACTGGATGCACTCTACCCCAGTGGTTTTGGCCCCTTACCATACCTGCAAAACCGGTATCAACGAGTACACACAATCCTTGAAGGAACGAGCCTAACAAAGGCCATAACTGCGTGTACCCATAGCAACCAATCAAGAAGCCAGCTTTCATCTAATAAAGTTCCTCGTCTTAAAATGAAAGCGTGCTCTGTGAATTGGCTGCCAATTGATTATTAGTAAAAGTAGTTTCCACACAATAAAATAATTTGAAACAAAACACTCTCATTAACCTATTAATGCTCAGTAGAGAGGTTTATCCATCACCGGGATCTGAAGCCGCTATCAGAAGCCGGGGTCATCTGCAACAACACGGACCACCCCAAGTAACGTGCACGTTTCCGGGTGACGACCCGCTGCTATGGCAACCTGAGGTGCGATCTATAGACAGGATATTACAGTCTCGGGTGGGCCTATGCTGAGGGTGACAGTGATAAACAGGCATCTGCAATACTCAGGTGCTGCTGCGTATTTCCAATGAACTAGCAACTGACGATTACATTGTTCATGTTTCCTAGTGGGACTAAAAGAAAGTCTACTGCATATGGGTGTGCAAGGTCCCCAAATGAACCCCCTGTATGTATATTGTCGGTGTACAGACCCCCAAATACCCCCTGGTAACTTTATATGTGGTGTGCACAGGTCTCCTGTATACCTCAATGTACTGATATGGGGATAGGGGCAGGCCCTGTGTGGACCTCTGTAACGAGATTATGGTGTATTTACACTATTTACCCCCCCCGTACTTATCTGTGGGGTCAGCTGAACGCTTCTATACTTCTGAGCCTTCCCCCATACCTCCTGAGCAGTCTGATCCTCCAACCATACAGTAAAGCCCTTCAGGGCACCCAAATTCTGAGCCTTATAGCATTCTAGTAAAATATGTGGATCTTAAAAAAAACAGCCCATAAAGCGACTTTGTGAATGTAAGTTATGAATTGTATGGGAGCTATGTACCTAATCTGCATCAACAGTCAATGAATTGTAGAACTTTGAAAATAAAGAATTTTTCCAATTCTTTTAGCACGGGGTGGGGGGTGTGTGATGAACTGCTCCTTTCCAGCCCCTCCATTGGCAACTGCTCAGTCACACACAGATTCCTAATGAAAGTACATATAACATACTATTTTCTGGTAAAAAAAACTATTTTAATACAAAACCACTTTGCGCAGTGTAGTACTGATATCACTCTGTGGGGACTTTGGTGATAGTGCTAAAAATAATGGCTCTCCTGGTGACAGGTTCTTTTTAGGCAAAAGAGGCGCCGATCCCCGTTGGGTTAATACCTGGTGGATAGCATTAGGCCTCTTGCAACATAGCGTTTGCGTCATGTCATGGGTGCCAATGTGCTGACAACTGACGTTTGGACTGCTTTTGTGTTCCAATTTTTCCTTGGGTTAATTGGCGTTTTTGCTTTTATTTCACAGCGCGTGATTGTTAGCGATGTGTTTTTTTTGCTTTCGCGATTTTTGACCGCGCGTGTCAATGGGAAGACTCGGAGCAGTTTTGCATAAGGGCACCATGGTTTGGGATGTAAATGTTATTTAATTGAAAAATAATGTCGTTCTGATTAATTTTTGCAAACATCTCGATCTATTCTCAATTTCACCTGTTCCCGCGCGTATATGTAATTACTCCCACAATTAGCAGATGTGAGACAGTGAAGAAGAGAATAAAAACAGTGAACACAGTGAACACATGACAACTGATCATTTAGATAAAAACACAGTCAGACACACGTCAGATAGATTACAGTGTTCGCACCTGCGTTACTGTTCGGGAGATACGCTGCGTGACGCGCGCACAAAATAGCATTAAGAACAATATATATGTGTTGTAAAGAACCATGGCAGATTGTTTAAAAATACATCTCAATGTGTTCTTCACACATATATATTGTTCTTCACATGCCTATTTTGTTCGGCGCCGTGTCCGCGCGTAGCTCCCCGACAGTAAGCAGATGTAGCGAACATCTTAATGCTATTCTTACACTGTGTTCGGCACTGTGGTTTTTATCTTAAATGATCCGTGTGTCACTGTGTCACTGTGTTCACGTTTTTTAATCTATTTCTTCACTTTTCTTCAACTGTGTTTTTTTTAATTAATGATCGTTCGCGGCTTCCAATCTAACGCTGTGACCACAATGTGAGTAGAATACTATGGAAATTTATTCTGGTCCACCTAATCAACCCTTACGTTTTAAAACGACATGTGCACCTAATCGTCATTGCATTGCAATGATTACGAGGCACTATCGTTCTTGATGCAATCCTCCATAGACTGTGATGGCGGCGTGAAAACGCTCGTGACCCGAACAAATAGAGCTGCATAGGCCGTTTTTGTTGACGCCGTGCAAACGACCGCATAGCTACTCGCGTTAAAACGAACTCAATTGAGAAAGACCTCACTTGGAATACTTGGACCAGACTGCTATCGGATTTGTGATCGGTAAATGCACGCGCAGAACCGCTGCTGTGAAAATAAGCCCCGCCCCAGTGGCGAGGGGCCCTTATTATGTACACATGTGTCGTCGTCCTCCTACGTGAATCGGGGCCACATACCTGGGTGACAGATATATATTGGCAGTGACCCTCTAAGCCCAGAGGAAGGGCGATCCTTCAGCCATGGCTTCCCTAGAGGTTTCCTCCACAGGGGGTTTTTCCTCTCCTGAGCGCTGAGGGGTGACTCTCCGTGAGTCGGGGGTCTGCCAGGGGATGGGATTATAAATAAATATTTGGTTATTTAGTTCCCAATTATTTGTCTCTTGTCTATTTATTGGATCTTCTTTGGTTTAGTTCCTTTTTCTTGGGGGTTTCTTGGGCCGCTGAATACAAGGTCTGTGCACATCACATCTCACAGGGAGGGCACATAGTTGCATTGCGGAGGGGGGGGGCAGCCGCAAATTAGTAAAGGAACATAGGGGGAGATTTCTAAACTGTTGTTGCACATGGAACCAAATCAGAGTTCAGCGCTTTAATTTTATAAACGGTTGTGAAATGAAGCTGAGCTCTGATTGGTTGACATGGGCGACTAGAACAGTTTCCTCTAAGAGACTATGAATGAATCTCCCCATACTCTATTGTGCTTGGGGCTAACTCAGATAGTCAGTCAGTATACAGTCCAGACTATTAGCTTTCAGAGATTATCTAGACTGGTTTTAGGTAACAAACCCTCAGTTGTAAATCAGATTAAGAGGACCCCCTGCCATCAGAAGAATCAAAAAATTGCAAGTCGACCTGAGCTGAACCTTTACTACATATGAATTACTATACCCATAGAAACGGTCAGCTCAGGACATCGTTCTCCTGAGCTGATTGTAGGGGTCCCAGATGTTCTGAACATAACAACCCGAAACATTTATCTCCTTAAATGAAAAAAAAACCTTTAAGGGAAGCAATTTAATTGCATTTAAGATTTCAGTCTCCTAATGTAAACATTGGTGCTTAAATTCACTTGACTATCAAGTAGAAAAAATTGGAAAATAAATGAAAAATGTCTAGTAAGTGGCAGAATTTTACAAGATTTCTTAATACTACTGGCATCAACTTTTGTCGCTAAAATACTGGGTCCATTTACCAAGAGTAATGCAAACTGCACTAAATTGCAGTGTCCTGTGTATAACCAGGGGGCGCCAGATTCAGATTTCTGGGCGCACGTACTTTATTGAATCTGGCGCCCCCTGCACTGCCCGACAGACGTAAACCAACTGCGTTTGTGGGGCACCTTTAACATGGGGCGTGCAACACACTTCTGTCGGACTTTGCATGATAAATCTGGCGCACCGTCAGACTGCGCACGGGTCTGTCATTTGTTTGTGTGCGCGGCTGAGTGACTGGTCTTCAGCTGCATTTTGGTTTTTTTGTGTGGGAGGTGTCTGGCGGGCAGGTGGGCACACAAAGGGTCGCCGGTTGTTACCAGATCAATGTTTGCACGGTGTGCTACTTGCTTATAAGGGTGGTGCTAGTGCAAGCAGTGTGCACAAAAAGAACGTGCAAATGTTCTTCCGATCATAAATGGCCTCCCCATGGGGCCCCAGGTTTTCAGATGGGGTTAAGTCCGGACTGAGGACTGTGTTTTCGGGCCCGGCAGGAACCCGGAGAGCCTCAAGCTGAACTCCAATCACGCCTGCTGTGGGAGAACAAGGAACCCTGGAGGTAGCCCCCTGAACACTTCATCCCTGGGTCGTTCGTAATGGATCAGATAAGGTGGTTGAGATTGTCTGTCTGATTTGTTTTAAACTTTGTATTTTTTGTTAATCATTGTAACAGTCTTTGTCAGGATGGTGTGGAATAAAATCTATTTCTGAGTATTAAAATATTTTTATACAAACGTTTTTAAATCTGTTGTTTTTGTCTCTTTTAGAGGCTCAATTCAACACGAGCCGTATGGAGACTTCAATCGGTGATTACACCTCCACCCATACAACGGCAATGGGCATAACCGTGCCAAGCCGGGATAAGATAGGACATGTCCTATCCTTCCCCATATGGCGCCGTGCGCCATATATTCTATGGAAGGTGCCGGGGGTTGACGCTGCTCTCCTCCCTCTCTCCCCGCGCTGATGTATGCCCTCGTACTAACCGTTAAGGCGGGCATACATCTTGTGATGTAGCCTATACTTGGCACCATGTTGTGATAAATCCTTCACTAGCATCAATAGGTTAATAGTGTTTGCGTTCATATTCTTTGTCTTGTTGTGGAAACTACTTTTAACTATATATCAATTGGACCATTCACAGAGCACTGCCTTCATTTTAAGCAGGGAACTTTTAGAATGAAAGCTGTGCTGTGTTGGTACTATGGGTAACACACGTTCATGGCCATGTTTTGGCCTCGTTCCTTCGGGATTTGTGTACACTGATACCTGTGGCAGTAGTAAGGGGCAACCACTGGTAGATGCATCCATAGTGGGCAGTTAACTGACGATGTCCCCGCAACAATGGCACAAGATAACGCAGCACACGTCTGCTTGACAATCATACTGAGAACAAGGACTACGCGTTGAACATACCCGGATAGCTCATAGCCGTCAGAACGTGACCGAGTTGTTCGGTCCACTGCGTTTGGAAAGGGTTCAGTGATGAAATAAGCTCTGGGATTTTTTTGTTTTGTCGTTATTTTTTAGCTTGTTTTAATCCTCTACTGTAAAATGTGCTTGGCGGGGCGGGTCGATCGTGGAGGATGTGTCTTGCCACACCTGCATCCACCTCACGCATAGCGCACAGTAGCGCGAGTGCGCCCTTGATGTGATTGTGTCCCTCGCCACCGTGTCCGAGGAGTCTGTGAGCACAGAGGACGTTACCCCTCTTAAGCACGCGTGGTCGTTTCTCATCTATCTCTTTTTTTTTTTTTTGGTAGACCATGGATTGGTATCTAATATGAATATTAGACTCATCCCTGTGGGCCTGTAGTACCACGAGTGCTGGGTTTGGTGTCAAAGACTCCACGACCTATATTAACCACGTGCATTTTGAACCTCTGTTCCCGCGCTTCGTCTTGGGTTAAGCCTCGTTTCTCTTGTGTGGAGGAGAGCCCAAGTAATTTGTTGGGTTGCTAAGGCTGTAAATGTAGGGCTGGGCCGTTTCTGAAGTTTCAGCCGTTTGGCCTATCACCCCTCGCGAGTGCAAGCTTGGATGTAGATCTTGGCTTGTGTACCCAGACCTTTGAGCAAGATACGGACTAGGCCTTGCCAGGCCCTAAGGTTCATCATCGCGTCCACTGTCACAGTGCATGCATCCAGTGGTTTCAGTGTATTACGTCACTCACACTTACTGAGACACTTTGGTGTCGCCCTCGCCAGCCTTCCCCCCTTGTCTGTAAGTGAGAGTGTGCTCTGGCGCAGCGTCCATCTAGGAGTAGATCGGAGCCGAGCGCTGTTGAACCAGGTAACATCCACCTGTCTCCGACCACTATGATTATATTATCGTGGTAAGTGAGACTTGGGGTTTAGCTCTACGAGAGAAATAATATAACACCAAGTAATAACGCAGACTAGTTAATTAATGTAGCAGTGCCGAAGTGTTGCATATAGAGTAATACCATTTGCATCCTATAACCATAATGCTTATGTTCTTATGTGCAGCAACATAAGTAGATGTGCCTAAGAAACGTTTTAACATGTCTACACACGTAATGTATCTGCATATTGCGTGACTCAGCTTTCTCCTGACATACATGATAACACCGATTATCATAATTTTGTAGCGCAAGCCACAGGTCTTTTCAGGGCAGTATCGTCTGTTATACTTTTTATGCCCCTACCACCCAGTGTAAAGAGCTGTGTTTGGTGAAGAGCTAACCAACGTCACTTGTTCAGGATCGAAGGATTTATGGAAAAGCCGGAGAGGACCTATGTGGATGCACACAGGTAACAGGAAAATGAGGGTAAGCACTGAGCGCACAAGCACACAATGCTGTAAGGAGACGTGTGCTAGCTATTGTTGCTATGGCTTGCACACAAATCCCAATGCCCGAGCCCACGATGTCAGGAGGTGTCTATTGTCAAGTTTGGTGTTCGACCCCACTTTTTCTCCATCATCTGTTGCATGAGCGACCGCATCACACACTGGGGACACGTAACCACTTCAGGCCTGAAAGGGACATTTAGGCTCGTGTGTTGTAACTTGATGGGGGAAAAAAACTTGACAATGGAGCCTAAACAAGCCAAGTATTAAAGATGCGCTAATCTTTTTCTTTCATGTTTAAGGGTCGTGGAATTTGCATCCTACAGTGACATGAAGAGCGCTTTAGAGAAGTTGGACGGCATGGAACTTAGCGGGCGAAAAATAAAGCTGATTGAGGATCGCAAAAAGCACAGGTACGTGACACGTGCTCTGCGGGACAGCAGTTTTGTCACAATCTTTGTTTATGGAAGAGACAACATTCACATGTTAATTTGTGCATTAGACGAAGTTTTTTTTACTTAATACGTTCCGGTCAGTGCACACACAATGTTCTATGACTGCGCTGTCATCCATATTAGGATGTGTATGTATACAGACTACAATGTTCTATGACTGCGCTGTCATCCATATTAGGATGTGTATATATACAGACTACAATGTTCTAGGACTGCGCTGTCATCCATATTAGGAAGTGTATATATACAGACTACAATGTTCTATGACTGCGCTGTCATCCATATTAGGATTGTATATATACAGACTACAATGTTCTATGACTGCGCTGTCATCCATATAGGATGTGTATGTATACAGACTACAATTCATATGACTGCGCTGTCATCCATATTAGGAGTGTATATATACAGACTACAAGTTTCAGGACTGCGCTGTCATCCATATTAGGATGTGTATATAACAGACTAAAATGTTCTATGACTGCGCGTCATCCATATTAGGATTTGTATATATACAGACTACAATGTTCTATGACTGCGCTGCTCATCCATATTAGGATGTAGTTATTCCAGACTACACATGTTTCTATGACTGCGACCGTTCTGTCATCCATATTAGGATGTGTATATATACAGACTACAATGTTCTATGACTGCGCTGTCATCCATATTAGGATGGTGTATGTAAATACGTACTACAATTCTATGACTGCGCTGTCATCCATATTAGGAGTGTATATAACAGACTACAATGTCTAGTGACTGCGCTGTCATCCATATTAGGTGTGTATATATACAGACTACAATGTTCTAGACTGCGCTGTCATCCATATTAGATTGTGTATATTACAACTACAATGTTCTATGACTGCGCTGTCATCCATATTAGGATGTGTATATATACAGACTACAATGTTCTATGACTGCGCTGTCATCCATATTAGGATGTGTATATATACAGACTACAATTTTCTAGGACTGCGCTGTCATCCATATTAGGATGTGTATATATACAGACTACAATGTTCTAGGACTGCGCTGTCATCCATATTAGGATGTGTATGTATACAGACTACAATGTTCTAGGACTGCGCTGTCGTCCACATTAGGACTTGTATGTATACAGACAACACACTGTTTATCTATGGACAACACATCATATGTCTGTAAAAGACCACTGTCCATGGATAAAACCGTGTTTGGCAGCAGATGTTGCTGTGTTGGAAGAAGATCTAAACTAAAAAATATTGACATGGGCAAAATTGCAATGGTTAAAAGGGTTTTCCCACTAACTAAAGTTAGGCCCTACTCCATTAGTCTGACAGAGCAACGAGGGGTCTGACTGAGGTACATGGGACCCCATCGAACCCCTCGTTTTCATCTGTGGTCTTCTCCGCACTGAGACCTGCACTGATCGGCAAGTTGGGCACTATCCTGTGGTTAAGGCCTAGGTAATCCCTTTTAAATGGCTGATTTCCAAAACCGGTGAATGTGGCCTTGGCGCTGTAAGTTTGTACGCCTAGCTCACAGCCAAAGCATGTCTGTATAACATGATGTGATTTGGTATTGTTTCTTCCTTGTAGTAGGTCCAGGTCAAGAAGCTACTCCAGATCCCGCAGTAAGTCCAAGTCTCGCGGATCTTCCCGGTCTGCAAGCAGGTCCCGCTCTCCTAGTCGTACACCTGAGAAGAAATACAGTCAGAAATCTGGCAGTGGTGAACCTTCCCAGAGCTCCCCCAAACGCCAGTCCCGATCCAGTTCTGCAGAGAGCCGCGGTTAAGAAGTCACCTGTAACATGTAGAAATGATGAATGAAGGCTATGTGCCCCAAGAAGAAGATTATTGCTGGGGTTGAAAGGTTTTCACAGTTTTATGTAACCAAAGCGCCTGTAAAATAATCTGGCATAAAAAAAAGGTGGCCTAATGCTTTGTTTTTTGTAAATATGCGATCTGGCTCTTCTGCCTAGACCAGAGATCGGCAGGAGTAATGTGACCCTTCCTAATCGACATGAATTTCACTGTGTAGATGAGTGAAACTTGTCTATTTTTTTTATTTTTTATTTTTTTTTTCTGACTTGTTTATAAATTAAGTTAAGAAATGTATGTAGATTTACGAGTTCCTCTATCCATTGACCTCACACACTGCCCTATTCTTTATAATAAGCGTTTATTGCCAGAGAATTGTAAGTTTCAGTGAATATATGAAAAAGAATCATTTGTGTATAATAGAGCATGTTACATCCGCTAGGTGTCATTGTTACAGATCGAGGTCCTTCATTTACAGCCACTGCTTAGTTTTTTTTGACTAGTCGCATTCTCAGCTTCATTAGTTATTGTGAATGTGAAGGATGAAACCTCCATAATATTTACAAAATATAGAAATTAAATCTTTTTATTTAGAATTCTCAATTTCAAAGACTTTTTTTTTTCTCCTATAGGCCTTTGTAACATTACAATTTTTTATTTTATTTTTTTTTTTGAACATTTGTTAAATTGATCTGGTTTGCATTTGTGATTGGTTACTAATAGTTGTCTTTTGAGAAATTGGTTTGAAGCCATTTGTCTGACTTTTGATCCGGTATGTATCCTTATTTCTGCTTTTGGTTAATTAAAGAAACTTTAAAAAAAAATAATCCTTTTAAAGCAATGTGTTACTATGTCTATTTATTTGAGTGACAGTGGGGAATTGCACAAAAGTTGCAAAGTCTTTTAAGCAACCAATTGTAATCTTCTTTCTTACGGCAGGAATTTTTAAATTGAAAGCTTTAACTAAGCAGGGAGCAATAGGGTACTGCTTAAAGGAAAACTACCACCAAGGTAGATCTGGTGGCATGTTCGTGTAATGTATAGCAGTATACAAGTTTTTAGGGCTAATTCTAGGGTTCCAATATGCAAACTTCCTAAAGAGGCTACTTAGGGCATGGAGTAGCCGTGCGCAGCTACGAGGAACTGCCCACACTCGTCTGCGAAGCTGGGTACTACGCTTGTGCAGTAGCTCTGGCTTCAGAGCAGAGACTGTGCTGGCAGCCTGCGTTCTGCACATGCGCAGAACCCAGCTCCACAGAAGTGCGCCCGCAGCTCCTCGTAGCTGCGCACTGAAGATGGATTGGTAGGCATAGCGCAGGACACTACTGGGATGTGGTGTAGCCATGCTGTGTAGCCTCAGTTCCAGTTACTTCATGCCCCACTAGCCTCTTCAGGATATTTGCATATTGGGGGTATTAAAATTTATAGAAGTTCTGGGCCACAAAAGAATTGGCCCTCAAAAGGGAACCTGCCACTGGATGTACCTTAATAGGTAGATCCTTGGTGGTAGATTACCAATCTGAGAGATTACTTTCTGAGAGATTCCCTGTCCGGGCAGCAGCTGCATCTCTTTTTATTTCTGTGATTTGTTTACTAATTTAGGGATGCAGCTGCTGCAGAAATAAAGTTTTAATGCTCAAATATGCAAATGAATTTCTAAGACCGCTCTGAGGGCGATGGCTATTCCATGACTCGCAACGTACAAACCTGCCTCTACCCACTCCGACCCGTCTCTGGCAGCATTCAAGCTCTGCACAGTAGCCATTGCGCAGAGCTTGATTGCTGCCGTGGATGCTCCAGAAGAACTGGCCAGAGCAGGCCTGTGGTGGCTACTGGGGGCGTTGAGTAGCCTTTTCCCGGAAGCTGTCTGAGGCTACTCTACACCCCCAGTAGCCTTAGAAATTGATTCATAAATGTAAGCATTAAACTTTATTTCTGCCGCAGCTGCATTCCTGAATTTGTGAGAAACTGGATGCAGCTGCTGCTCGGACTGCGAATATACCATGGGAAAGCTCAGAAAATCTCTCAGCAGATCTCCTATGCTGAAGGACTTGATGGGGCCCGTAACGTAGACATGACTGGGGGATCTGTCAGTCCAGCTCTGGCTGGTGAAGTGTCTCATACAAAGCTCTGTCTGCTCAGACGCTTGTACAGTCTCCATGGTTTTGTAAATTTGTTTTCCTGCTTACAGGAGAGCAAGAACAGGATGCTCATCCCACCCCAATCTTTAACAAAAAAATAATAATAATAATCACTGGAAAACCCCTTTTGGCTGTGTCCGCACATGGCAAATAGCACCTTGTAGAAAGGCCAAGTGTCATTTTAAAGTGACGTCAGCAACTGAACAATGTAACTCTTATAATGGTCACTAGATGGCAGTAGAAGACTGGAGGGAAGGGTCTGTTCACATGAGTAGCTTGATTTGTAGACTTCATTTTTTAGTGGCAAAGTGTGGAGCACTATCTTTCCAGGCACAATTACAGACTCAACCATGACATCCATCTCGCAAAATAGTTGACCTAATGCCCTTATGATTTAAATAGGATATGCCCTACCAATGGGAGACTAGCTGTATCGGACCATATAGATGTAGGCCCCAGATTAGACTGTTGTTAGACCCCCCAGGTCAGACCCCAGTGACAAAGTGGTTAAAGGGGTTGTCCGAGTTTTTGAAAAAAAGCTAAAAGTGGCCGGGACAGGGCTGCTTAAAAAAAATAAAGATGTACTTACCTCCTGGTGCCCTCCCGTATCCAGCGCTGCTGTCACTCCGGTCCGGGCGCCATGTAAACAAATATGGCCGCCAGAGCAGCGCTGGATTCAGCTTCCGGCCGGCCGTGGCCGGGCACGCCTATCCGTCCCTATACACAGCATTGTGTATGGGGGCCGGAAGGTTGTCGGGTCCGGCTGGATACGGGAGGGCACCGGGAGGTAAGTACATCTTTATTTTTTTTAAGCAGCCCTGTCCCGGCCACTTTTAGCTTTTTTTCAAAAACTCGGACAACCCCTTTAAAACATTCTTAAAGTATGATATAGAAGGCAGTGCACCAATTACATCTTTCTAAATAATAAGTAAAACTGAATAGACTGAATGTTATAAATATGTACAGCATCATTCCATCACCCGTTCTCCAACTTCAACTACAGATGCAGAGGGTGCATGTACTTCTACAATCTGAAAACTGTAACTAATTCTTTCCTGCAGATCCTATATTCTGCCTTCAGATGATGGCCCAGGGGGGGGCACATTTCAAACCCCTGTATCTCCTGAACCCTGGCACCTAGAAACACAATTCTGATGTCATACTAAACAACAGAATCTCCCCCTTTAATGTGATCCCAAGATAGCCACTTTAAAAGCTACAATAAAAATCTTTTTTTTTCCCCAGTGGATATCTCTGGAAGCATCTTCTAGGAAGCATCCATACATAATCAAGCTATATTACAGGGGGGAATCTCCTGAATTGTGTTTCTAGGTGCCATGGTTCAGGAGATACAGCTGTTTGAAGTTGGCCACTGCCATATCCTTTTATAAACATCCTTACTGCACAGGGCATGTGCAGATGGGAGGTATATAGCCGCATGGCAGTCGTGAAGGGGGCTAAAGAGGTAAAATTTGAAGCCTGTTTTTCTTTAAATGATCACAGGAAAGTGCATCATTTTTCCGGTCACTTTGCACCTCTCGTTTTCTCTCCTCGATAATTTGTCACTCTGTAATTCCTTCTAATGAGCAAAACAGAAAATAAAAGCATTGTGGAAGAAGTTGATTACTTAAAAGGGGTTGTCTACTTTCAGCAAATAATTGATATGGTTTGTGTAAGAAAAAGTTATACAACTTTCCAATGCACCTTATGTATTAATTCCTTACGGTTTTCTAGATCTCTGCTGGCTGTTATTCTATAGAAAGTTTCTATGTTTACTTCCAGTGGATAAACGTCTGTCAGCTATTAGTACCACACGGCTCTCATTAAGCCAGCGACACACGTGGCATTTTAAACCCGTTTTGGCCCGTTTTAAGCAGTCCGTTAAAAAACGCATGCGTTATTTGAAAACGCATTCATTTTTGACCCGGTTTAATCAAGATAATTGGTAAAACCGGTCAAAAACAAATGTTTTAAATAAACGTATGGGTTTTTTTATTGGACTGCTTAAAAAAGGCCAAAAAACAGGTTCAAAATGCCATGTGTGCCGCAGGCCTTACTATGTGTGCTACTAACAGCTCGTGCACCTGCATGTGCATCACAAGTACATGGACAGGTTTCTATCCACTGGAAGTAGACATAAAAAAAACTTTAGAATGACAGCAAGCAAGCAGAGATCGAGAGAACATACACATTTTTCCAATATACTTTCTGTAACTTTTCATTACACAAACAATATCAGTTATTTGCTCAAGCTTTACTGAGAGTTAGGGTGGAAGAGTTAGGCCTCTTCCACACTAGCGTTGCGTTTCACGTCAGGGTGCAATGCGTGAAAAACTGACGTTTTTGGCTGCATTTTTGTTCCATTTTTACTTGGAGTAATTAGCGTTTTTGCGTTTTTCACGCGCGTGTTGTTAGCGTTTTTTCGCGTTTTCGGCGCATTTTTCACGCGCGATTCAATGGGAGACTCGAGCATTTTTCAAAGGGACCATGGTTTGGGATTAAAATGTGTTATTTAATTGAAAAATAATGTCTTCTGATAAATTGCAAACATCTGCGATCTATTCTTCACTGTTCCGCGCGTATATTATCTCCCGACAATTTAGCAGATGTGAAGAACAGTGAAGAATAGAATAAAATCATTGTACACAGTGAACACAGTGACCACAGGATCATTTAAGATAAAAACACAGTGCAGAACACAGTGCAGAATAGATTACAGATGTTCGGCACATCTGCTTAATGAACTCTTTGCAGATGTTGGATGGGACGTGAACCCAGGACCCCAGCGCTGCAAGGCTGTAATGTAATGTATTAACACATTTAGCATTTTTTAAAAATTAGGAATGATCTAACATGATTTCACAAAAACCCCCAGAAGTAATTGAATTGCGCCTCCAAATTAAATTTCACAAAAACCCCCAGAAGTAATTGAATTGCGCCTCCAAATTAATAAAATAAATCCCCCCCCCCAATTAATTGTTTTAATCCCCCTGAGATTGGATATACAGTGACTTGGTTATAGTAAAGGAAATATGCCACCAGGATGAAGGATTGTAAACCAGGCACACTGACATACTGGTGTGCGCCCCCTCTGGCAGGATCTGCTCTTCTTTTAGCTTCTAATGCCCTAAGTCTTTAAAAATTGTGCAAATGAGCCTGGAGCCCCTCAAGCTTATTTGCATAATTCATTGCCATGAGGGATTTCCACTGTAGAATTTTCTGCAGATATTTTCTGACCTCGTAATGTCTTCAGCAGCGGATTTGTGTGCAGCCCCTGCCAAAGTATTCAGCCCCTTTGAACTTTTCTCTTTGTAACATTTCAGGGCTTTCAAACATAAACCTAAAAAATTGTGAATGTTTTTTGGGTGAAGAATAAGCGTGACAGTGGGGATGGTGTCCCCCCCATGGTGATTTAATCCTTCACTGGGCATCAATGGTTAATGAAGGTGTTTGTTTTCATTTCTTGTTGTTGTGGAAACTACTTTTACTTTATATCAATTGGCAACCAATCACAGAGCAGCTTTAATTTTTAAACGGTTCGCGAACCGCCGCGTGATTCACGGCGGCGGGTAGCGTTCGGCTGCATGGAGAGGGCTCACGGGCTGAGCCTACTCCATAGCCGGTAAGTTTTGCTGCATATTGCAGCAAAGTGTTAACGGTACATCCGCGATCGGTGTAGCAACCGATTCGCCGGGTGTTTTTACAGCGTGGGCTGCCGGCAAAGCTGCCGGCAGCCTCGAAACAGATAGCGGCGACATGGGCGCCGCATCGTTACCTGGGTCGCCGATACCGTCGTGACGTCAATGGGGTCGCCGGCGATCGTCTCCTGGTCACTAGGGTCTTCCAAAGACCGAGGTATTTGGTTTTAACCCCTTCATTACAATGTGCTGATAGCACATGTAATGAATGAGTTTAGAAAATCCCCATTATACATGCCAATATGGTCATATGCGTATATGATAGGATCGATCAGAGACAACCTAGGTTAAATTTTGTTGTTTACCTAGGAGGTCTGAAGAAAATAGTTATAAATAAAAATAATAAAAAAAGTTTTAAAAAAAAAAAAAGTTAATAATTAAAAACCTAAAATTTCAAATCACCCCCCTTTCCCTAGGAACGACATAACATTAAATAACAGTAAAATACTATTAAACAAAATCAGGTACGAGCGTCAGAAAAATGCACGATTATCAACATATGATAGCGCGTTTTTTTTTCAAGTGCGTTAACCACAGTAAACGGAAAAAATAGCGACCCAAATTCGAAAAATGGCACGTTTTTGCCATTGTGTGAAAAATCTAAAAAAAAATCTACAATTAAAAGTTGACTTCACAAGGTCGTACAGGCGAAAATATCGATATCATTGAAAATAGTACAAATTTCGCAAAAAAAATGACCACACCACAAGCTCGTACACAAAATTATTAGCGCCAGGGGGAAACGGGAGATGATGGGCATAAATGCAAAAAAACATTGGTGTACAGGGACGGTTTTACATTGTTTAAATGTATGGAAACATTATAAAACCTTATACACAATTTGGTTCCCGTAAGCGTTACCAAACCCAAAGAATAAAGTAGACCTGGGTCATTTGGGGCGACTCAGTGGAAAGACGTTTAAATCAAAGCCCACAAGAAAAAGCGCACAAGCGTTTTGCTCACCCATTTCATTGCATTGATTTTGTCCCGCTTCAGAGTACATGGCATGGAATATTAATACCATCATATGAAGTGCAATTTGTTATTGGAAAACAAGCCATCACACAGATCTTTACGTTGTAAAATAAAAAAGTTATAGATTTTTGAAGGTGGGGAGTGAAAAATGGACATGAAAAAACAGGAAAGGGCCCGGTCCTTAACCGGTTAAGAGGGAACTTTTAGGAATGAAAGGTGTGCTGTGATTGGTAGCTATGGGTAACAGCATACAGTTATGGCCGATGTTTGGCTCGTTCCTTCAGGGATTGTGTACAGTGATACCGGGCAGTATAGTAAGGGGCAACCACTGGGGTAGATGCATCCATAGGGGCAGTACTGACGATGTGCCCTCCCTGTGAGATGTGATGTGCACAGACCTTGATTCACCGTCCCAAGAAACTCCCAAGAAAGGAACTAAAACCAAAGAAGATCCAATATAAATAGAAAAGAAAATAATTGGGAACCTAATCAACAAATATTTATTATAATCCCATCCCATGGCAACCCCCGACTCAGGAGAGTCACCCTTCAGAGCTCAGGAGGGAAAAACCCCCTGTGGAGAAACTCTAGGGAAGCCATGGCTGAAGGATCGCCTTTCACTCTGGGCTTAGAGGGTCAACTGCCAAATATATATCTTCACCCAGGTATCCGGGTGTCCAGCGATTCAGGGTCCACAGTTCCATCGTCCGGGGGGTCCACACGTCCGGTGTCCAGCAGTCCAGGTCCACAGCTCCAGGGGGTACATGATCCACGGTTCTTCACGCCGCGCCGTCCTCCCCCACCCAGTGCCTGCTTCCAGTGCACCCACAGATATTTATACCTAGGCACGAGTTTGAGAGGGAAAATAATTGCAATCGACAAAACACAGCCCACAATAATGATACTTTAGAGAAAGAGAGGGAAAGCGGTGTGCAAACAAGATAAATTGTATATTCATCAATATACAAAACATAAAAACATTTAAAAACCAAAAAATGGGAGAAAGAAACCCACAATGAGGTCCTATCCTCAGGAATTATTCAAATGACAACCCAACAATGGATAACAAAGCTGCTAAATTGGAGGTTTTTGTCACTAAAAAATATACAAAAAATCACAATGATAAGAACTAAGGTGCACCAAGTGTAGCGGAATACATAACAACGGTTCTTGGATGCTGTTGATGTGTCGGTGTACAAGACAAGTTGTGTGCAATGGAGACCACTGCGGGACAATTTGAATTAACCGGCCATTCGCGAGCCAGCGCGCGAGTTCTCCCCTGCTCTTCGATTTCGGGTACGGCCGGGATTAAGCTGAAGGCAGTCGTTATCCAGACGTCACCAGGTTGGCGCTGCGGCGCTGACAAAACAATCTCCACGAGCCAGGAATGCACTCCACACAGTACAGGTGAAGGTAAGCGGTCCCAAGCGCACCTTGCGGTTTTTAAAGCGGCTGGTTTCTCTTCAGAATACGCGGGTTTTCGTTGGCACGAACCTTAAGATTCTCCGCTCCTCGACGCGTTCTCTACATCGCGCGACAGAGAGGAGGATTGGCGCCACAATCGATCGCGGGTTGCGACACAACTCCAGGGGCAATTGCAGGTTACAATCGGCGCAAAGCGGAAATATTCGGGTAACACGTCGGGATCACCCGCGATTCGGGTACTTAGTAAATGACCCCCACCTGTCCTCTACTTGTCTTGTACAACCAACCGCATACAGTCCAAGAACGTGGGATGTATTCAGCCTAGGCACTTTGCAACCTTATTATTAAAGTGATTTTGTGCTCATTCTATTCAACACTCCATTTCGAGTTGGTATAATTGTTGGTTGCCTACATTATGAAAATATTTCTCTGAGGACGAGCCCATCGTGCTTCTTTATACCATCTTGGTGGGTTTTAAATGTTTAGTTTTGTATATCGGACTGAAATAAAAATTTATATTGTTGGCAACATCCGCTTTCCCCCATCGCTTTTATAAGAATTTCATACATGAAGGCAGGAGGGCGTGGCGCATGAGGGTGGCTCCAGATTGGACGTTCGGAGGTGTGGCTGGATTGAATTGCATCTGTTGGTCAGTCTCAGTTGTCTATCTGTCAGAAGTGGGAATTATGACAATAGACCGCATCTATGACACAAAATTCTGAAGAATTAACACTTAATGTCTGATAGAAGGGGCGAATTATTTGCCTTTGTCCTTTGTACTCGTAGCTATAATATTTACCATATTATATAGGGACTGGCTCACGATCTTTTAAGTTATTATGGAGCCGACCATAATCAATTTTGGGGAGACACAAAACTATGATAGTGTGTAAGATTATATATGATTAAGGCTGCAAGATTATTATGGGGCCACGGAGAGATTTTTGTTGTAATTGTAGGGGTTATTTGAGGATTCCTTTTATGGGAATGAGGTTCGTCATATGTATGAGTCGAGCGGAGCAAACACAACCATGTGGCAATCCGCGTGATAATTAGGACAGAGGTATCGCACCCTAGAAACACTGATTCATATTCAATATTCCTGATAATCGTGAGCAGCAGTAGCGATCGCAGCCTCTTGGTCTCCTCTATGTGACTTCTTTCTACATGTGTCTGGCATCTAGTGCCACAGTATAAGGCTACATGCACACGATGTATGCCCGCTGTACCATAGTACGACGGGCATACATCAGCGCCGGGGAGAGGAGGAGCAGCGCTCACCATGTCCTATCTTTATCCCGGCTATGGAACGGTAGCCCCATTGCCGTGTATGGGGGAGGTATATACACCGTATTTACGTCTTCCATACGCTCGTGTGAATGTAGCCTAAAAGAGACAAAATACAACAAGGTAAAACGTTGTATAAAATATTTAATACTCAAAATAGATTTTATTACAACATTACAGTTTTTACAATGATAAAATATACAAAGTTTAAAACAAATAGACAGACAATATAACACAATTACATGATCCATTACAAGAACAAGGGATGAAGTCATCAGTCTAATCCCAGGGATTCCTTGTTCTCCCACAGCCAGGCGTGATAGGAGTTCAGCTTATGATCCTCCGGGTGCACCTGAAGACACAGTAACATCAGTAAGATACCATCTGACCTGGGGACAATGGGGCTCATTTACTGTCGGACTTTGCACGTTCTTTTATGTGCAAACTGCTTGCACACGTATTTAAGAAGTGTCCGTGCAACATATGTGTAACACGCGACCCTTTTGTGGTGCAGCTGAACTAGTCATCATGCGACACAAATTAGGAGGCGTTCCGGTGCGCAGTCTGACGGTGCGCCAGATTTATCATGCAAAGTCCGACAGAAGTGTGTTGCACGCCCCATGTTAAAGGTGCCCCACAAACGAGTTGGTTTACTCTGTCGGGGCAGTGCAGGGGGCGCCAGATTCATAAAGTACGTGCGCCAGAAATCCTGAATCTGGCGCCCCCTGGTTTATACACAGGACACTGCATTTAGTGCAGTTTGCATTACTCTTGGTAAATGTGACCCAGTATTTTAGCAGACAAAAGTTGATGCCCAGTATTAAGAAATCTTGTAAAATTCTGCCACTTACTATTACATTTTTCATTTATTTTCCAAGTTTTCTACTTGATGTCAAGTGAATTTAAGCACCAATGTTTACATTAGGAGACTGAAATCTTGAAATTCACATTAAAATTGCTTCCCCTTAAAGGGTTTTTTTTTCATTTAAAGGAGATAAATGTTTCGGGTTGTTATGGTTCAGACATCTGGGACCCCCTACAATCAGCAGGACAACGATGTCCTGAGCTGGACCGATTTCTATGGGTATAGATAATTCATATGTAGTATAGTTCAGCTCAGGTCGACTTGCAATTTTTGATTCTTCTGATTGCAGGGGGTCCCTTTAATCTGATTTACAACTGAGGGTTTGTTACACTAAAATCCAGTCTAGATAATCCTCTGAAAGCTAAATAGTCTGGACTGTATACTGACTGACTATCTGTAGTTAGCCCCCAAGACAATAGAGTATGGGGGAGATTCATCATAAGTCTCTTAGAGCAGAACTGTTCTAGTCGCCCATGTCAACCAATCAGAGCTCAGCTTTCATTTTCCACAACCGTTTATAAAATTAAAGCTGAACTCTGATTGGTTTCCATGTGCAACTACAACAGTTTAAGAAATCTCCCCCTATGTCCTTACTATATTTGCGGCTGAAATGGCTCCTTCACTGTTAAGCAGGTCCTACAAACTGGGTCATCTGAACAATCCCAGAAACATTTGGTGGACAATTCATTGGGGCAGATTTACTTACCCGGTCCATTCGCGATCCAGCGGCGCGTTCTCTGCGTTGGATTCGGGTCCGACCAGGATTTATTAAGGTAGTTCCTCCGCCGTCCACCAGGTGCCGCTGCTGCGCTGAAGAGCATCGGAACGCACTGGAGTTCCCCGGTCTATTCCTGGTGAAGGTAAGTGCAAGCTCCGTGACACTTTTTGTTTTTTTAAATGCAGCGGTTTTTCCGAATCCGTCGGGTTTTCGTTCGGCCACGCCTCCCCGATTTCTGTCGAGTGCATGCCGGCGCCGATGCGCCACAATCCGATCACGTGCGCCAAAATCCCGGGGCAATTCAGGGAAAATTGGCGCAAATCGGAAATATTCGGGTAACACGTCAGGGGAAAAGGCGAATCGGGCCCTTAGTAAATGACCCCCATTGTGTTATGTTCATATACTGCACCTCTTTCCACTCGTTCACACAAGTGTACATACATGACATTACTTATCCTGTACTGATCCTGAGTTACACCCTGTATTATACTCCAGAGCTGCACTCACTACTCTGCTGCTGGTGCAGTCACTGTGTACATACATGACATTACTTATCCTGTACTGATCCTGAGTTACACCCTGTATTATACTCCAGAGCTGCACTCACTACTCTGCTGCTGGTGCAGTCACTTGGGCTCATTTACAAAGGGTCCACAGAGCACATTTTCGTTGGGTTTGCTGACGATTTCTACTTTGCGCCGAATTGCCCCGGGATTTTGCCACATCGGCGCTGGCTTGCACGTGACAGAAATTGGGGGGTGTGGCCGTCAGACAACCCAACTGATTTGGACAACGCGCGGACCTCAGCGCAGAAGCGACAGATGCAGGAACTCACGAGCTTAGTGAATCGCGGCACACCCGAATCCTCGTCGGACAATGCACCGCGGGATCGCAACAGGACCGGGTAAGTAAATCATTGTCCGACGATAATGCCCTCTGCCACGATTCACTAAGATTGTGCACCAGATATCCTGCATGTGTCGCTTCCCCGCTCAGGTCCCCGGAGTTCACCTTCTTCCAGATGCATGTAAGTGCATTGGTTGCGACACAATTTAAATCTTAAATCCTGCGCTCGGTCCAAATCAGTCGGATCAACCATCGCCCCCCCCCCCCATCCCCCACCCGCCGATTTATGTGACATGAAAGCCGGCGCCGCTGCTCCAAAATCCCCGCAATCCCCGAAAACCATGAACAGTCCGACGGAAATGTGATCGGCGGACCCTTAGTAAATAAGCCCCTATGTGCGCTGCGATTGTGCCTCCCGTATTTCCTAATACCAGATGAAACTTGTGTCTCTGTGGAAGGTTTTTGTTGTGTTTGTTTCTTAGTTTTGTGGTTACAGATAATATTTGCTCCCTATAAGAATCTTCCTGGAGGAGATGCCAGCGTCTTCATACTAATAACTGCAGCTGGGCACACACTCGGGTAAGTAGGTGTGTACACATCAAACTTACTGCTGCCCGCAGACTGACCGGAGCCAAGATCCAGGTGCCCCTGCAGGGTGGGAGCGAGGCTGCAGGGTGGGAGCGAGGCTGCAGGGTGGGAGCGAGGCTGCAGGGGTACAGCCGGTATAACCTGGGGATCTCCTGTATATAATGATATATGTATATAATGTGCTCATACACAGACGTCTTACTCTACATTTATTCACCTCTAATTGGGGAGTATAATCTGTGACGTCCGGTGTGTATCTGGTCCCATCAGTCTGTCTGCCCCCCCTCCCCCACATCTGCCCGGCGCCAGGGTGGCTATAAAAGGTGCCGAAACGTATTAAAGTGTCACAGTGTCATGGCCTCTATCACAACAATCTGACACCTAAAGTGAAGCCGTTAAATCTGCCGACTGACAGGAGAGAAGAGGAATGACGGGATCTCAGCACCACAGGGTGATAGCAACCGGAGAATATACCATGGAGTCATGAGTACAGCTCATATATATCCCACTACTAACACCGCACTATATATATGCACTACAACCCCCATCATACAGGAGAAATACACACATCCTCTACTGAGTCATGCTATTGCAACATCCCCCACCGGGGCCTAGCCTTTTCTCGGGGCCTGGAGTCAGCCGGGGCCCGCAGTACCTGAGTGGCTGGCGGTTGCGGCCTAGGCACGCTAGTGTCACCGTGCTTGGTATGGGGAACCGGAGGGCTGTCCTACAGCCTGGCAGGTCTCGAGCAGGGTGGTGTTGGAGGGAGAGGCTGTTGTAGCGGTTCTCCCTGGGGCAACACTTTGGAGTCGGGAGTATGAGTCCCTGTGTAGTGGATAGGATAGGAACAGTAGCAACGTGCCTTGACAAATGGTAGAACGCTGGAGATGCAGTTGGAGGGAGTCACAGGAGTAGATCACCAGCCTGGATGCAATGGCAGGCTGGGAGGTAGCTGTGTCCTGGTAGGAAGCTTCAGCTTGTCCTGGGTTGCTTCAGATATCACCCTTGAAGGTAGGATGATACCCCTTTCCTCACTAACTAACTCACTCCACCCAGGCAGTGATCTGAGCTCTCCTGCTCTGGTCTGTCTTCCTGTCTAACTAGACTGGACTGGAACTTGACCGGCTTAACTCCAGTCTTCCTCTGCTCTCTAGAAGTTTCCTGACTAGGGGTTTTATTACTCCCACTGGTCAGGTGGTGGTTACTCCTCCAATCACATCCCAGCTTACAGATACAAGGTATGAACACATGTGATTGGCTGACACATATTACATCACATTAAATACTTAACTCCTGCCTTACCAGGCAGACTTACCGCTGCAGTGCTCATCTGTGTTATGTAGTGACCTGCTGTGGGGTTGATCAGACCCTTCACAGGCTGCAAGCTACATGGTGGGACATATTCGCAACAACCCCTCTGCCTTGCATCGGCAGCGGTGTTGCATACCCCCGGGGCAGTTGAAAGAGCCGCCCTCGGTTGGGGAGCAGAGGACCAACCGCTGACCAGCAGCGCGGAACCTCTGGGGGGTCCGTGCCAGTGATGACCGGTAGAGGTGAATTACAAAAAGGGCACTTGTGTGAAGTGCAGGCTAAGCGATCTTGTAGGGACAAACCGCCCATGGTCCTGGAGACAGGCACCTGGGTTGATGTCGGACTAAGACAAGGACATGTGATTGCGAAGTGTGACAGTTGGTCGCTGACGCCATTAAACCAAACTGTACAGTAGGAAAGGTGTGGTGTCATGTACTGTAATCCACTCCTTGCACCAGGGCCTGTATATTTGTTTCATGAACACTTCTTCCCTGGCGACAAATATATAGTGTATATGCATTACATTGGCATGTGTGACACAATAAGACATTATACAATGTACAAGTACCTGCCGACTGACATTCTTACCCCTGTATGAGTGGTATCCAGGTGCTGCATCTTTAACACCCCCGGTCCCCTAAGGACCCGCAGTTTACGGACTTCCCCCACTTACGAAGCTTCAGTTTGAGGCATAAGATAGCGGTCAGGGTTTAAATATAAACGGTCCGACACAGCCACACTACAATCTGGAAAGCCTATGAAAGGTTAGTGCAAACTACTGACATAACATTGACAGTGTGCAAACATGTCGTGCACTCTCATTGGCTTAGGAGCCCAATGGGTACACATCTTATAATATTAACGTTGCCATCGTTACAGAGGTAGGCTACTCAGGGTAGCAGGATAGCAAATGTCTCTTTACCTAAAAAGGAAAAGGCATAATAGTGCATGCAGAATGTCGATACCTAAAAGGAAGGCATTGGGGCAGATTTACTTACCCGGTCCATTTGCGATCCATCGGCGCGTTCTCTTCGGTGGATTCGGGTCTTCCGGCGATTCACTAAGGCAGTTCCTCCGCCGTCCACCAGATGTCGCTGCTTTACTCAAGTCCGCCGAGGCCCGCTTGAATGCCCTGAAATTCACCGGCCTATACCTGGTGAAGGTAAGTGCAAGTTTCGCTTCACATTTTTTTTTTAAATGCGGCGGTATTTCCGAATCCGTCAGGTTTTTGTTCGGCCACGCCCCCCAATTTCCGTCGCTTGCATGCCTGCGCCGATGCGCCAAAATCCGATCGCGTGCGACAAAATCCCGGGGCAATTCAGGGAAAATCGTTGCAAATCGGAAATATTCGGGTAACATGTCGGGCAAAAACGCGAATTGGGCCCTTAGTAAATGACCCCCCATTAAGTGCAATACAAAAAGTCAATAAAGTAGCAACTTAAGGTGGCAAAAGTCTCACAGAAGGTCTTTAATAACAAAGTCCATCTTCTGGGTACAGCCCTTGATGTGGGGAAAAGTGCAATAAAGAAGCAAAGGGTCTCCTCTTTGTGTAGAGGGACAGAGTCCTTTGAAGGGATCTCTGCTGTGGCAGAGGAAGGGTGCTATCTATCATAGCACATGACAGGGGGCAGTTCAAGGAGAGTCTCTTGACTGAGATAAGTAAATAGGGGAAGAGTCTCAGGAAAGTTGACCGGATTAACTCCAGTCTTCCTCTGCTCTCTAGAACTTTCCTGACCAGGGGTTTTATTACTCCCACTGGTCAGGTGGTGGTTACTCCTCCAATTGCATCCCAGCTTACAGATACAAGGTATGAACACATGTGATTGGCTGACACATATTACATCACATTTAATACTTAACTCCTGCCTTACCAGGAAGACTCTATCGCTGCAGTGCTCCCCTGTGTTATGTAGTGACCTGCTGTGGGGTTGATCAGACCCTTCACAGGCTGCAAGCTACATGGTGGGACATATTCGCAACAACCCCTCTGCCTTGCATCGGCAGGGGTGTTGCACTATTTACTTGCATTATCCTGCAGAGCTGCACTCACTATCTGCTGCTGGTGCAGTCAGTGTGTACATACATGACATTACTTATCCTGTACTGATCCTGAGTTACATCCTGTATTATACCCCAGAGCTGCACTCACTATTCTGCTGCTGGTGCAGTCACTGTGTACATACATGACATTACTTATCCTGTACTGATCCTGCATTGTGTTATGTTCATATACTGCACCTCTTTCCACTCGTTCACACAGAAGATGCGATAAGAGTCGTTGCCATATTTTCCAATTCCATGAAGCTCGATAGGATAACGCCACTTCTTTGTGAGGTATTCATCTACACAAAAGAAAAATTATTATATATCACATGCGGTGCAGCCAAAGTAATAAGACATTTAAGGTGTATGTTCTTTATCTCATCCCCTTAAATGTCATGTCCAATACAGACCGCAGCGACTAAGGAATTAGAGAGAAGGAAAGTGCTTTCCTTTGTCATTCATCGGTCCACATGTAGGTGCTGGGGTGGCAATGGGTTACAGGTTGTTATTAGCAAATATCCTGCAAAATACAAACCCTCATTGGGAATAGACTGGTTCTTAAAAAATGAGGGCAAAGAAAAAACTGACTGTCAAAAGCGGCCGTGGCACTAAGGGGTTAATTCTTGATTTCTCAGAACGACGTTTGGCAACGATGACGAGGAATGACGGAGCTCTGGATACCTGAAAACCGGACAATGGTCTTTGCTCTGAGCTCATAGAGGCCGAGAGGCTGCAGCAGTTCTGACATCTCCTTCCAGTCTGTGGTTCTCGCCACTTCTGGGGTCGGATATTTCTCCAGGAAAGTCCACAGGACGGGTATCGCCATTTTCCCTATAATAGGTACAGGTGACATGTAATATTACTGCTCCTACTGTAAGTAATTACCCAGCTTTATAAGATCCCTGAATGACAGCTCTGCCCAAATATGAAACTTCTCCACATTCCTTTAATGTGGCCTTAATTGGCAATCTCTCCATAAGGAGAACACCTACAATACAAAACTATAAGATAAAAGGAGAAATATAGAATCGACAGATCTCAGAAACTGCGCCCCATCCAATAGGGTTAAAGAAAAGTGCAACTAAGACTGAAAGGCTCCAGGCGTCCATACTATTGCCTGTAGTACACATCGATATTCATGTCCCCTAGATGGTGAATATTGCTTTATAGCATCCTGATACCTCCCCCCAGGACAAGTATAAGGAGTCAGGACTGGGGATAATGGGGCACGTTCCCACCAGATGTCTTGTTCAGGAAGATGGTGGCGATGAGAAGTTTCCAGGGATCATGAAAGAGCGTTTCTTGGACTAAATTAAAGGGAGAGCGAGGAGGAGTCCATTTCGAGAATGTTTTCCTGCGAGGAGGCTCCATAGCTACAAGGGATGGAAAAGAAAATACATTTTTATGCATAATCCAAAATTTACTATTTTTAGTAATTGGGAAATAGGTTGTTCAACCCGTATACACAGCAAAACTTTTGGAAATAAATGACATTACTTATCTTATCCTGTTACATCCTGTATTATACTCCAGAGCTGCACTCACTATTCTGCTGCTGGTGCAGTCACTGTGTACATACATGACATTACTTATCCTGTACTGATCCTGAGTTACATCCTGTATTATACCCCAGAGCTGCACTCACTATTCTGCTGGTGGCACAGTCACTGTATACATACATGACATTACATATCCTGTACTGATCCCGAGTTACATCCTGTATTATACCCCAGAGCTGCACTCACTATTCTGCTGCTGGTGCAGCCACTGTGTGCATACATGACATTACTTATCCTGTACTGATCCTGAGTTACATCCTGTATTATACTCCAGAGCTGTACTCACTATTCTGCTGCTGGTGCAGTCACTGTGTACATACATGACATTACTTATCCTGTACTGATCCTGAGTTACATCCTGTATTATACCCCAGAGCTGCACTCACTATTCTGCTGCTGGTAGAGTCACTGTACATACATGACATTACTTATCCTGTACTGATCCTGAGTTACATTCTGTATTATACCCCAGAGCTGCACTCACTATTCTGCTGCTGGTGCAGTCACTGGGTACATACATGACAGTATTTATCCTGTACTGATCCTGAGTTACATCCTATATTATACTCCAGAGCTGCATTCACTGTTCTGCTGGATGAAAAACAAATATAAGAAATATTCGAACCACACAAACCTTCCCTTAAGGCTTTTTTGGAGAAATATGGGCTGGTCTTTCTCTTATCCACCTGGGATCTTGGAATAGAATCTTGGTCACTGCTTTCCCAGTGGAAATCACTGTCAGTAGTCTGCTGTAAATTACAGACTGACATTTCTTGTGTCTTTTCTGAACAAGTCACATTTGTCTCAGTCAGGTCTATAGACTTCTCTATCTTTCCAGAATCTCTGGATACTAATATTTGGGGGTCAGTCTTCAAATCGGCTTCACTTTCCTGGTTTCTTTTCCTTGAATTAACCCTTTTATTGTACTTATTTTGCCCACTTTCCTCCTGCTTAGCCACTGAATGCTTCCTTGGTCGTGTAACTTTATCCGTGTCCTTTAACCCTCTCTCTGATATCCTCCGGAGACTTCTCACCCTTTTCCTCCCGACTCTTTTCACGTTCTTTACCTTTTCACCTACAGTAAATATATTGTCGTCCCCGTCCTGCACTTTCCCGCTATATACAGGCTTGGCCTCAGGTTCTCGTAGAGGAGACTTGATATCGGCTGATCCCTCTGCCTCCTCTTTTTCTGTACCCACAGGTGCAATGTCTTTGGCCGCTTCATTCCTCTTTAATTTCCGAGGTGGAGCAGAGAAATCAAAGTCTTCCAGTTTCATCTTGACGTGATTGATGCCGAGATATTTTACGAGGGCGCATTTTGATCGCAGCTTGGTGCCTTGTGGGCTGTGAATAAAGAATAAAATAAAGATTTATATAAATATCTGTTTAAAAAAGATGCCTTTGTAAATGCATTATAAATAGACCGAATAGAACGCACCTTACCCAATGTTTTCCCGATGTATCTTGCTTCCCCTGTGTATTACGGTTTCCAGTGATGTGATATGTCATTACTACTACTAGGTGTACATACATGACATTACTTATCCTGTACTGTAATCACAGCAGCTGTGATAACAGGTCTGTGTTGTGATGTCATTAGTGGAGGGCGAACAGAAGTGCTGGAGCAGCTCCAGAGACCGGTAACGTGAGTATAACTTTGTTGATTATTTTATATCACTGGTTTTATGGTGATACGTATGTATCCACATCCAGGAGATACAGGATTGCTATCAGACCAAAGGGTGTCTGACTGTTGGGACCACCACTGTTCAAAGGAACGTGGCCTGTTGGACACGTGCTGCTGCTCTATTCAATTCCTCTGTACTTGACTATGTTCAGCAATCCCAACAGAGATGAATGGATCAGCAGCAAACATATGTGACCCCTTAAGATTATTAGAGGTCCCAATGATGGATTCTCTACCAATCAGGTCTTCCCTATCAATAGGCTCCAATCCAGTTACATTTGCACTTTAATCTGAAATTCAGTATAATTGGATTGTTGCCCATTGCCAGATAAGAGAAAAGTAACCTAATAATTAGACATGAAGTGGTGGGACTACAAGCTCAGTGGATGTCGATGCCCGATTTGAGGTGGAGGGAGTTTGCTATATTTGGTCTTGGGTATCTCATAGTGAGGAGACACTTAAGCTATAGCTTACACGGCCTATAACATATACGGTGCTCTTTGTACTTCACTAACCTCACAAATAATACATCATACTTTCCAGCTGTTTTTCCGGATCGCCTCTGTGTCACAACTTTTTTCCAGCCCTCAGGGACTGTTTCTGAGAGACCAGGACTCCGGACTTCACTGTGTGATTCTGTGTCAGTATTCAGAACCTTAGTCTCCATGGGATCAGAATCTTCTACCCTGGTAGAAAAGAATAAAGGACATTATTAGCCAATCAAAGCTGCATAATTACAATAGTTAAAGATTATAGAGATGATACTTATATGAGGTAGGGATCCTAAAAAAATGGGCTCTTATCAATATAATTTAATTCTACTCCACTATTCTAATTATCTAAAACTTCCTAGAGCTGAGGGTTTTGTTACAATATTCAAGAAATTAGTCTGGTGAGAGGGAACAGAAGAGACTCAGTTGGGATTACATGCATGCCCAATGTGTATATAGGGAAGGGGTTTGCCGGAATTCGCTATCAGATTATTGGATCATACAACCTTTTCGACCCCAAAATTGCACTCAATGGTAACAAATCCTGTGACATGAGGAATAATAAATCATTTCCCTTTAGATGCAAATAATGAATCAGAAAATTGATCAAGAAGCCTATAAAGACTAATGGTGATGCCACACATGGCGTTTTGAACCTGTTTTTGGTCCGTTTTTAAGCAGTCCGTTAAAAAAATGCATGCTTTTTTTGAAAACACATCAGTTTTTGACAGGTTTTACCAATTATCTTAATTAAAACTGGTCAAAAACGCATGCATTTTTGGACAGACTGCTTAAAAAATGGACCAAAAACGGGTTCAAAACGCATTGTGTGGCATCACCCTAAATTCACGGCCCTATCACTTGTGTCTTTCAATTGAAACGCATGCGATAGCAAACAAGCACCATGTGGTTGGCAAATAAACAATGTGATCAACAACGTATATGATTGGTCTGAGCCTTTCCCCTTGTTGTTTGCAGTGCGTTTCTAGACACTGTAAACAGAACGTGTCAATGTAGCCTCAAAGACTTTTCATCACGTACATCCATCATGTGACCCCCTGCAGCCAATCGATGGTCTCAGCTATGACGGTGGCTTAGATACTATGTAACTGCAGTGGCCACACAGTGACAATGCTGAGGGATCGGCAGGGTCAGGGGTTATGGGTAGAGATGATTGGACCTGACCCCCCCCCCCTCCTCCTCTGGTCAATCATGGGTAATTGTTAGGTCCTTCACTTTGCCGGATTATTTCGGGCTCTGCTTTTCTCTATTGATGAGAAATATACAGAGAATATAATAGATAAAAATCCAATAAAGCCTCATTAATCACAGCATGATGTAAAATCCTGCGTCTTTCTAGAAGTTTATGCATTGAAGTACAGATTATGTAAAATAATTGTCTGTATCATCCTGCACATCTCCGATCTCCATAATAACCATTCCCCGCTCACATGCACCTGTCCTGCACGGGCGCCGCCATGTTTCTTTTCAGTTGATCATGTGACATTGTATCACTGCGCCTACTGCGCATGCTCGCTATGTCCGTGTCTCTCTTGGGCATGCGCAGTGTGAGCCGGGGGGCGTGGCTCGGTATGGAAATCTCCTCCTGTATGTTGTGGTAACTGCGGAGTCCGGTGCCGGGCAGTAACGGCGGCAGCAGCAGCGGAGCCATGAGGGCCGTCCCCACCTGGGTGGACAAGGTCCATGACCGGGACAAGGTGGAGCAGTGGTAAGGAGCGTCGTCGGGTGTACACGGACGCTTAGCAACCGACAGCTTGGGGTGTCACAGTCCATAGCAACCACATCCTGCGGGTCCACATCCCCATAGTAACCGGATACCAAGGGTCCAGATCTGCCTGGAGCTGACAGACTATAGGAGCACAGTCTCTAGTCTCCGCATGGCCTCGGCTTAGATACGTGGCTCAGGGAGATGTATCACATCGGCTTAGATACGTGGCTCAGGGAGATGTATCACACATCATCGGCCTGGATACATTACAACGTCAGCGTTCTTAAAGGGACGGTCCATTCTGATGTCAATAAATCAGTCACAATTCAAGATCTCTGCTTCCTGTCAGTGGAACCCGAACATCTGAAAGGTGGCTGCAGTCACTCGGCAGATTGAACCCCATTATTATTATCGGGGTTCACAGAGACCTGTGTATGGGGTAACAAATTCCCTGGTTACTAGCAGTGAGTCCCCCGGAGGAGTAATCTGTGTAGATCACGTTGTGTCTTCTCTGTGAGATCTATGTCCCGCAGAGCAGAGTGTGAGGATAGGACGAGGTGACACCAGTTTCCTCTTCTTTTCCAGTATTTATGATCTCGCTTTCAAACCTGATGGGACGCAGCTGATCGTGGCCGCAGGGAACAAAGTGCTGGTAAGTGATCAACCACAGCGCTCTGGGGAATCTGAACAAGCACAGCAGCGGCATAGAGCCCGAGGGGCCGGAGCTACGGGGTGGAGCCCGAGGGGCCGGAGCTACGGGGTGGAGCCCGAGGGGCCGGAGCTACGGGGTGGAGCCCGAGGGGCCGGAGCTACGGGGTGGAGCCCGAGGGGCGTCGGTGGAGCCTAGCGGGATGGAGCTCCGCGGGTCGGAGCTACGTAGAGGGGGGCCGGAGCAACGGCGTAGAGCCCGAGGGGGGCCGGAGCTACGGTGGTGGGAGCCCGAGGGCCGGAGCTCTGTGGAGTCCCGAGGGTCCGAGCTAACGGGGGGAGCCCGAGGGGCCGGTAGCTACGGCGTTGGAGCCCGGGGCCGGAGCTTCACGGCGTGGAGCCCCGAGGGGCCGGAGCCGGGGTGGAGCCACGAGGGCCGTGCTATCGGGGTTGTAGCGCCGGCGAGTAGGGTGACCGGGCATGGCTACGGGGTGGAGCCCGAGGGGGCAGAGCACAAGGCATCAGAGCTTCTTAATTTACTTGCCTTTTCTGTTTATTTTCAGGTATATGACACGTCAGATGGGACTCTGCTGCAGCCACTGAAGGGGCACAAGGACATGGTGTATTGTGTGGCGTACGCTAAGGATGGTAACTGCACATCTCCTCCTGTATATAATGTATATCCTCCTTATAAATACCACTTCCTGCTTGTTTGATGATAATATACTTCTTTATTCTAATCTTGATTCCAGGAAAAAGATTTGCCTCGGGATCTGCAGATAAAAGTGTCATCATATGGACCTCCAAATTGGAGGGGATCCTGAAGTACACGTGAGTGTGTATATATCTATGTGGTACCCCAGGAAGTAGAAGCAGAGCTATGAATGTACCCCCCCAGTCTGTACATTAAACAGAAGGTGACAGTAACCCTGTGCCTGGTGTTAGTGTCAGACTCTCCTATGGGTGGGACTGGGGGGGGCACTGATCCGTGGTGGTCCCTGATGTGGAAACTCCATTGGATATCTGTATATCTGTATTCAAGCCCCCGATACACAAGTTTTATTACTTTTTAATAAAATTTAGAATATGAAAGAATTTCACTAAATACAATGTTTTAGAATTGTTGTAAACATGTAAGATAAATATATATATATTCCTGTTCTGTATTTTGTACTTTCAGGCACAATGACTCCATCCAGTGCGTATCGTATAACCCGGTCACCCACCAGCTGGCCTCCTGCTCCTCCAGTGATTTTGGTGAGTGCCTCCTCTGTAATAGGTAATGTTTCTGTAATCTGAATGAATTGGATTAGTAACACTAGAAAATAAGTCCCTATGTACACACAGAAATGTATAAGATTTTCACGGCTTTTCCTATTAGGTCTTTGGTCTCCAGAACAGAAATCAGTTTCCAAACACAAAGTGAGCAGTAAGATCACCTGCTGCAGGTAAGAGCCCAGCGCACAGATCTGCTTACCATCCGAAAGTGAAAGGCGTATTCCGACTACAAAACTAACGCTCCACAACCCGGGTGTCATACACAAGACCTTGTGGTATCCATGGTTCCCCATGCCCCTACACTATGCTGCCTTAGAGACTAGTGTGCTGTAACTTGGCTACTCAGCAGCACTCTCGCCTTGCTATTAAGGAGCGCAGTGACTTGGCTACTGTGGAGCGCAGTGACTTGGCTACTGTGGAGCGCAGTGACTTGGCTACTGTGGAGCGCAGTGACTTGGCTGCTGGTCGGCACTGTGGCATGGAGTGCTGTGAGGTGGCTACCCTGGAGTACTGTGACGTGGCTCCTGGGCAACATTGTGACTTGGCCGCTGTGGAGCGTTGTGACGTGGCCGCAGGGCGGCGCTGTGGCATGGAGTGTTGTGTGGTTGCTACCGTGGAGTACTGTGACCTGGCTCCTGGGAAGCGCTGTGGCTTGGCTCCTGGGCAGCGCTGTGAAAATGAGTTTGACAGCCCTGATGTACAGAGCCAGAACTTGACAGCCCCGTCCGTAGTTTTAGTGTAGTTTTTAGGTCCCATAGTGTAAAACTGCTGGTGCAAAGGATAAACATTGTAACACGGGGAGTGGAGTGTGAATACTCCTTTACATCCAGTATGAGCTAAGCTCAGTGTATTGTAACTACTCCTTTGTGTCTTTACTAGCTGGACAAATGATGGGCAGTATCTCGCCCTGGGGATGTTTAACGGAGTTGTAAGCATCAGGAACAAGAATGGCGAGGAGAAAGTGAAAATTGAGCGTCCCGGAGGATCTCTGTCACCAATCTGGTCCATCTGCTGGAACCCCTCAAAGTAAGTTCTAGTGCAGGAACCTTGTGTATACTAGGGTTACTGTACACTACACTATGGGTACCGTAAACTGCGGATGTATGTGGGTCAAGGTTCTAGTGCAGTTGTGTTCATCTTAATGATCCAAGTGTTTCCTCATCAGGGACGAGCACAATGACATCCTGGCCGTCGCGGACTGGGGACAGAAGTTATCCTTTTATCAGCTGAGCGGCAAGCAGGTATAACTGGTCACATTGTGCTGCCCAGTTTCTCCATTAGCCTCTGGTCACTGAGCTGCAGCAATGACCTGGCACTGCTGCGTCAGTCACTGGCTCTGATGGAGGTCACCTGAAGTGTCCCGTGACTTGCTGCACATGTGGAGAGGACTCCATTGCTGGTGCCATGTACAATAGACCAGCGGGAGACCACAAAGCATCAATGTAATGCACATGCTTGTACCCCCCTGGCATTTGCCATGTTCTTATGTGTTGTAGGTTGGGAAGGACAGATCCCTTGGCTGCGATCCCTGCTGTGTCAGCTACTTCTCCAAAGGTGAATATATTGTCCTGAGCGGCTCTGACAGGCAGGTGTCCCTGTTCACCAAGGATGGGGTACGGCTGGGAACGATCGGGGAGCAGAACTCCTGGGTGTGGACGTGCAAAGTCAAACCTGATTCTAACTATGTGGTAAGACTGCGTAGCGCAATATCTAAGCGAGGACCTGAGCAAAAAGCGTGAAGTTATAAGCTCAGTTCTGTGTATGTCATGTTTCAGGTCATAGGGTGTCAGGATGGGACTCTCGCTTTCTACCAGTTGATTTTCAGCACAGTGCATGGACTCTACAAGGACAGATATGCCTTCAGGGACTGCATGACTGATGTGATAGTCCAGCATCTCATCACAGAGCAGAAAGGTAAAGGACAGCCCTGAGTCTTCATGTATGTAGTGTAGGTGCAGTCACCCACAGAGATGCTTGGCCTCCAACCAAGCGGAGATCATATTCAGGCGGTCCCCTACTTAAGAACACCTGACTTACAGACGACCCCTAGTTACAAACGGACCTCTGGATGTTGGTAATTTACTGTACTTTAGCCTTGGGCTACAATAATCAGCTGTAACAGTTATCAAAGGTGTCTGTAATTGAGCTTTATTGTGAATCCTGGTTCTTATGACAATCCAACATTTTTTAAAATCCAATTGTCACAGAGACCCAAAAATTTTTAACTGGAATTACAATGATAAAATATGCAGTTCCGACTTACATACAAATTCAACTTAAGAACAAACCTAAAGAACCTATCCTGTAAGAAATCCAGGGGCTGCCTGTAGTCCTATGTAAACCTATAGTTTGTGCTTTGTTCTAGTGCGGATTAAGTGCCGGGAGCTGGTGAAGAAGATCGCCATCTATAAGAACAGGCTGGCCATTCAGATGCCTGAGAAGATCTTGATCTATGAGCTGTATTCTGAAGATGCCGCTGACATGCATTATAGGGTCAAAGAGAAAATCGTCAAGAAGTTTGAATGCAATCTGCTTGTGGTTTGCTCGCAGCATGTCATCCTGTGCCAGGTGAGTAACTCTCCGGGTGATGCCTTCTTGCTGGGATATCCTATGACTATGGGGGGTGCGACCTCTGGGACATCTTGACATTGTAAGGACTGCTGTGCTGAATCCAGGGGGCTGCCGCCCAGTGGTTTGTATCTCATCTCCATTGAAATGGAGCAGCAGGTAACAGGTGTAGCAGTTCATTGTTACAATTGGTGAAGGGTCCTACAGGCCGCACCTCCAATGGTCATAATGCAGTGTCTTACCCTAGTAATATACCATGATGTTTAAATGGATCTTTCTCTGGACATAGGAGAAGCGCCTGCAGTGCTTGTCCTTTAAAGGTGTGAAGGAGCGAGAGTGGATGATGGAATCTTTAATCCGGTACATAAAGGTGATTGGAGGCTCTTCTGGAAGAGAAGGATTGTTAGTGGGACTAAAGAATGGGCAGGTAATAATATTTATTGGTATTTTTTAAGACTTTATATTTGCATTTCCAAAAACGATAATCGAGAGGTCTTCATAGTAGGAACAATAGCTGCACAAATAAGGAGAATGTGAACCGGACTCACCGCCACCAAGATGAACATGTCGCTCCTGCCATTTCATGCTGTACCATATTATGGGGTGATGATGAATAACCTGTTAGCCTTGCAGTAACATTCCTGTTAGTAACCAATCTTAATTAGGCGATGTTCAAAATATCTCATGGCGACCTTCCAGAATCTAACCACTTGGTGGCGCTGTGTGACCACTATATTTTGCATTGCTGTGTGTCCTCAGCAGGAATACACGTCCCCTCCTTCCATAGAAATTCCTGACGGAATATATGTTCGTCCTAAATTCCTATCCCTTTTCATTATGGTGTCCAATACTGATTCTCCAAAATGGCTGATGTCTGTCCGGGGAAAGAAGGGTCCCACATGTTGGCTCTCAGCGTGTATATGGAGAATAGAGTTTGGAGGAATAGCTGTCGCTGAACAAGCATACGGCCAAGGTGGTTTAGAATATTTCTTAGCACCATCCCGGTCCATAGTTGAACATTTTTAGAGACTGTTAACTGTAACAGCAAACGGTATCCTAGGTCATTATAAGCAGGAACCCCGAGCTCTGAGGCTAAAACTACTGGATTGACATAAATTTAATATAATTCCTTTATATATATAGGGCACACAGATTACGCAGTGCTGCACAGAGCTTTCTAAATCGGTCCCTGTCCCCAAGGGGGCACACAATCTAATTAACCTACCAGTATGTTTTAGAGTGTGGGAGTAAACCGGAGGACGCTGAGGAAACCCACGCAAACACGGAGAGAAGATACAAACTCTTTTGCTGGTGTTGACCCTGGTACTTGAACCGAGGTCACCAGCACTGCAAGGCTATAATGCTCGACACTAAGCCACCGTGCTTGACCCTACCCCCTAGGATAGGGAAATATGAGACAATGACTCCACATGTGTCCTTGGGTTTGTAGCGGCTCTGTAATTTATAACTCGTGTATTATCACTCTGTTACAATCAGATCCTGAAGATCTTTGTGGACAACCTCTTTGCCATCACCTTACTGAAGCAAGCCACATCCGTGCGGTGCCTGGACATGAGCGCCAGCCGCAACAAGCTGGCGGTGGTGGACGAGAACAACACGTGTCTGGTGTATGACATCACTAGCAAGGAGCTGTTGTTTCAGGTCAGGAATAGAGATATTCTCAATAACAATCGATTGTAGGTAACATAAGGCATTTGGAATCCGGGCACAAAGCAAGTATTTAGCTTTCTTTTACATTTATTAGTTACATCCTTTCTGATCGATTCTCTGTCCACCCAGGAACCCAATGCCAACAGCGTGGCCTGGAACACCCAGTGCGAGGACATGCTGTGTTTTTCTGGAGGAGGATACCTGAACATCAAAGCCAGCAACTTCCCTGTGCACCAGCAGAAACTTCAGGGGTTTGTGGTGGGGTACAACGGCTCCAAGATCTTCTGCCTGCACGTCTACTCCATGTCTTCTGTTGATGTCCCACAGGTAAGACTGAGAAATTGCAGATGATTTTTTTGCGCAAGAGCAATTCCACGTGACCAAGTTCAGCATCTGGTACTCGGTCCGTGTTAAAGGTCCTAACTGGGCTCAACTGAACTAGCGTAAAGGAAATCTACCATCAAAATCAATTGTTATAAACCTGGGCACCTACTCATAGATCCAGGCACAGTGACGGTCATAATCTTCTTATATTAGTCATCTATGGCCTCCTTCCTTCTACAATCACCTTTTAGAATGATGCTGAATTAGGCAGAAGGGCTCAGGGAGGTGTTACCAGAGCCCCTCTGTGCAGTAGCTGCACAGGATGCTACACTTCCTCCCTGACACTGTGTGCTGAAGCTTCCTCTGCTGCTGAGATTACATCAGGCAGAGGTAGGGGTGAAATTGTGGGGAAATGGGGGAGGGACCTGTGAAGCTACAGCACTGAGGGGCTCTGGTAACACCCCCAGGAGCCGTTCTGACTCCTTTAGCATAATGAGTTGATTTTAGAAGGAAGAAGGCCATGGATAACACATATAAGAAGTTTCCCACAGTCACGGTGCCTGGATATATGTGTAAGTGCCTCAGGTATATCATGTTTGAAAAAAGAAGGGAATCCAGCTGACACAGAAACCAAGTTTTCCACATTATTCTTGGCAGTGAGCAGCCGCACTAAGGCTACATTCACACTGCCGCAAGGGGGACGTATATACGGCCGATATACGTCCCCCATAGACCGCAATGGGTGCACGGCGCCCTACAGGAGCGGTATGGTGCAGCACACGTGCGGACATGCCCTATCTCTTCCTGTATTACGGCGCAGTGCGCCATACATCCCTATGGAGAGGGGTGGGGTGAGCAGCGCTCACCCCCTCCTCCTCTCCCTGCGCGCTGCCGTTGCCTGCAGTGCTACAGTACGGCGGGCAACGGCAGTGTGAGTCCAGCCTAAGGGCCAATTTCCATCTTGGTTTTTGCTTTCATGCTGCAGTTTCAGTTTTTAAAAATGATTTTAACAGATGTCTGGATGGATACATTTATAGTAAAGTGTCAGTTTCTTTAGCGGAAACAGAAAAAGAAAACCTTTAACAGAAAAAAAAACGGATACTTTGCTTTCCGTTGGTGTTGGTTAGTTTCTGGTTTCCATTATTTTATAGCCATCCATTTTTTGTATTTCTCTGCTTTGGCCACTAGAGGTCGCACTGAAACTCTCCATTAATTCAGAAGAAAAAATTGCAGCGTTTGCAACAATCCGCTGAAATAACGGAAGACCAAACGGGAGATTTACCGACGCTAATGGACACCATTGCAAGTCATTGAATGATTTAGTCTCACCAGGGCCCTAGTAGTAGTAATAACTTTTATGACATTGCAACAGGAGTCTAACACTTGTGACTTTCCAGCTTTTTCAATACAACAACTCCTGGGACATGCTGGGAGTTGTAGTTTTGCAGCAGCTAGAGAGTAACTGCTCTATGTAACCTCTATGTTATAGTAATGCGATACACAGTTAGTGACTAGGCAGCGGTCACATCAGCTCAGCTGTTTGATGCCTTCATCATGTGCCATATAATTATATCATGTTTGAAAAAAGAAGGGAATCCAGCTGACACAGAAACCACATTGTTCTTGGCAGTGAGCGGCCGCACTAAGGCTACATTCACACTGCCGCAAGGGGGACGTATATACGGCCGATGTATATATGGCCGATATACGTCCCCCATAGACGGCAATGGGCGCACAGCGCCCTACAGGAGCGGTACTGTGCAGCACACTTGCGGACATGTCCTATCTTTTCCCGTATTACGGCGCCGTGCGCCATACATCCCTATGGAGAGGGGCGGGGGTTAGCAGCGCGATGCCGTTGCCCGCCATGCTACGGTACGGCGGGCAACGGCAGTGTGAATCCAGCCTAAGGGCCAATTTCCATCTTGGTTTTTGCTTCCATGTTGCAGTTTCAGTTTTTAAAAATGATTTTAACAGATGTCTGGATGGATCCATTTATAGTAAAGTGTCAGTTTTTTTTTTAGCGGAAACCTTTAACAGAAAAAAACGGATACTTTGCTTTCCGTTGGTGTTGGCTAGTTTCTGGTTTCCATTATTTTATAGCCATCCATTTTTTGTATTTCTCTGCTTTGGCCACTAGAGGTCGCACTGAAACTCTCCATTAATTCAGAAGAAAAAATTGCACCGTTTCCAACAATCCGCTGAAATAATGGAAGGCCAAACGGGAGATTTACCGACGCTAATGGACACCATTGCAAGTCATTGAATGAGTTAGTCTCACACAGGTCCTTAGTAGTAGTAATAACTTTTATGACATTGCAACAGGAGTCTAACACTTGTGACTTTCTAGTTTTTTCAATACAACAACTCCTGGGACATGCTGGGAGTTGTAGTTTTGCAACAGCTAGAGAGTAACTGCTCTATGTAACCTCTATGTTATAGTAATGCGATGCACAGTGAATGACTAGGCAGCGGTCACATCAGCTCAGCTGTTTGATGCCTTCATCATGTGCCATATAATTTGATAGCTTTCAGTCCATCAGTCAAAAAAAAATGAATCCGGCTTCACTTAAAACGGAGCAGTTTGACACAGCAATAGTGCAAAGCCCATGGGAGCAGCTTAATGACATAGTAACCGACTATGGGGCATCCCAATAAATTCTGGGAAGAGTCTTAGATAGGACAGCACAGTGGCTCAGTGTTTAGCATTACAGCCTTGCAGCGCTGGGGACCTGGGTTCAATCTGCAAAGAGTTTATATGTTCTCTCTGTGTTTTGCGTGGGTTTCCTCTGGGTTTCCTTATTATTTGATAAGAGTGCACTGCATCGGATCATTCTCGTTTGTCTTTTCATCATTCCTCGCAGTCTACTCCGATGTATCAGTACCTGGAGAGGAAGATGTTCCGAGAAGCCTATCAGATCGCCTGCCTGGGGGTCACCGATCTGGACTGGAAGGAGCTGGCAATGGAAGCTTTGGAAGGCCTGGATTTTGAGACGGCTAAGAAGGTGACAATGTGTTTCCTGTTTGACCAGGATGCTTTTGTTGCTTTTTGTCTGACTCTACACCATTTGGTTGTTTATTGTGTATTCCCAAGCTGCCGATCCCAGGCACGTCCTGTAATTCACAGGATCATCCTGTCCAGGGCGAGGATGTAAAAGTGCTGACAACGACACAAACTCTGCTAAAAACACTGGAGAACGAGATCATACAGACAAATGCATCATAGGAGACATTGGACTAATGTGTGTGGGGCAGCACAGTGTCTCAGTGGTTAACATTACAGCCTTGCAGTGCTGGGGTCCTAGGTTCAAGTCCCAGGGTTAACATCTGCAAAGAGTTTGTATGTTCTCTGTGTTTACGTGGGTTTCCTCCGGGTCCTCCGGTTTCCTCCCACACTCCAAAACATACTGGTAGGTTGATTAGATTGTGAGCCCCATTGGGGAGTGATTTGGCAAGCTCTGTGCAGCGCTGCAAAATCTGTGTGCTCTATATAAAGAAATAATTATTATTACTTCTGCCATACATATAGGGGCTATACAGCAGTTTAGACCTTCCACTATGTATCCACAGACCATCACATATTTGTGGCCAGACTTTTGAACATAAATCCCAGGCATAGTGTGAACTACTCCTAACTTACATAATGACATGTGATGTACTTTTGCACTCAATTTACACCCATGTAAACATATGAAATGTACAGCAGATGTGTTTATAGAGATTGCTGTCACACATCAGGAAGGATCTGTTTTATTTACGAAGGATTCCTTTAGGTATTTTTACAATTATAACACCATGAATGTCATTCAAAGGAGGTTTTCAGAAAAATAACATTAATAGGTTATTGCTGTCGTTTCCTTTATGGCCTCGATTTCCATCCATCAGGTCCGGGAGGCAATAATTTGAAGGAAATCTTTATTATCTTTCTTCTTCATTTTCCAGGCTTTTATACGCATAAGAGATCTCCGGTACCTGGAGCTGATTAACAGTATTGAGGTAAGTGCACTGATAGGGCTGTGGGGTCATATCCATATAATGCATTTAGTGCGTGGAGTCAGTGGGGCTCATATACTTACCTGTCTGGCGGAGTTCACAGAGAGTGCATTGTCGATAATGCACTGTGCCGCGATTCACTAAGATCGTGCGCCCGATATCCTGCAGGTGACGCTTCCCTGCTCAGGTGCGACGGAGTTCACCTTCTTTTTCGTGGTGCATGTAAGTGCATTGTCTTGTGACAAAATATTGTATTTTTTAAATCCCGCGCTCAGTCCGAATCAGTCGTATTGTAGAACAGCACACCCCCAATTTGTTGTGCATGGAAGCAGCACAGCTGTTCCAAAAACCGATCACGTGCGCCAAAATCCCGGCGCAGACACTTGCTAAATACCTGTCCAAGCCGTGCAATCCCCGAAAGCCGCACACAGTCCGATGAAAGTGCGGTCTTTTGATTTGGGGAAAATTAACACATTGGGGTCAATTCAGTCAGTAATGAAGTTAGTCCTGGGCTAAATGAGCATCATCATAGTATATAGGTTGGACAGATGCAGGTCCATGAAATCCAACCTATAAAATTATCCAATTGTTTTCTTCCCATAACCCCGTGATATTTTTGTTTGTACATGTACAAAGTATCCGCCATAAATACATCCTGCAACAGGGAGTTCCTCAGTCTTATGCACACATAATATTTGGATGATTTATTGGGGGTTCCCTACTTGGGTCTCTCCTTTTAGCTAAATAATAGGGTGTCTGTTAAGGATGACTCTGCAACACTACAGCTCCCAATAGGCTAAGCTTCTGGCAACTCCCATAAAAGTGAATGGAGCCGGCTGGGAGTTGCCTCACAATAACTTGTTGACTCCTGATATGAAGTGTTATTGATTTCGGAGTAGTCAGATACCTCACAAACTGCTTATTCTCACAGTGGCCTATCCAAAGGATAAGGGTCAGCATAACTATACAAAACCTTTAAAGGGGTTGTCTTAAAAACAAGTGTAATTCCCCATATACAGGATAGGGAATAGGAATATTGGGGCACATTTACTTGCGATGCACTTTTTTTGAACTGTGCCCTATCTTCAATGGGAAAATGGTTTGCACAGGTATTTAAGTAGCGGGTGCGTTGTGATTGTGTTGCACGCGACCATTTTTTTGGCACAGCTTCGTTGGCTTCCATGCAACACATATTAGGGGGCGGGCCATCGGACGATCCAACTGATTTGGCCGAGCGCAGGTTTTAACTTTCAAATTGTGTTGCAAGACAATGCACTTACATGCACCAGGAAGAAGGTGAACTCCGGGGACCTGAGCGGGGAAGTGACACATGCAGGATATCGGGTGCAGGATCTTAGTGACTCCCCGCACAGCGCATTATACACGGACAATGCACTTACATGCACCAGGAAGAGGAAGGTGAACTCCGGGGACCTGAGCGGGGAAGCGACACATGCAGGATATCGGGCGCAGGATCTTAGTGACTCCCCGCACAGCGCATTATACACGGACAATGCACTTACATGCACCAGGAAGAAGAAGGTGAACTCCAGGGACCTGAGCGGGGAAGCGACACATGCAGGATATCGGGTGCACGATCTTAGTGAATCGTGGCAGAGTGCATTATCGCCGGAGTTCGGTCAACTCCGGTGATGGGGTAAGTAAATGTGCTCCATCGTACTTTGGGGTCTGCTAGGATCCCTATTTTGTGTTGTAGAGGTAGGGGGTAGTTGAAAAGTTGACCGCCTCTCCGTCTAAACAGAGAGGACTAATGTTCTCATGATCAGTGTGGGTCCCTGCAAAAATCAAATCCGGATCTTCTGGATAGGGATTGCATGTTGTTTGTAGAAAAAAAACCTTAAAGGAGACCATGGATATTTTATTGCTTTTTTGACCAAAGAATCCTTGATTCATCACTGATATCCCAGAGAAACACTAGGATTCTATTGGTAAGATTTGTTACCCTCTTTATGTGTTCTTCCCTTGGTAGCACTAGGAGTAAGGTCCACAAAGCCTTGGATTACATTATATATCAGATCCAGTGACACAGCGAGGAGGCAGCCTGCATTGTGTGTGCCTATAGTTCTATATACAGAGCTAAACAATATAATGAATGGTCCCACTGAGGCTGCATTGTCTGACGGGCAGGTCTGGGAGTGTCATGGATTATTCTGCACCATTTCCCCTTTCCTTCCTTTGCTTGTTTGTTTTCAGTTCAGGCTCAATGACCTCATTCAAAGATGGAAGTTTCCTCCAATATGAATGCCTTATATTTAGCGATATCCGCGCCGATCATGTACACAACGCTCGTAGTCTTGGACTGGGACCCGGCCGCAGCTGCCCGTGTAATCATCTGTTAGGATTTTTTTTATGGCTGCCTTAAAAAGGAACCTATAAAAATATGTGCCTGGAAAATAAGACAGACGTTTCCTTCCTGGCTAATAACAGGGCACAGATAAAAGTGACTGGAGGAAGGTCATTTACCCTGAGGACTAATGATATCTTATGATCAAAATGCTAAATTATTGCCAGTCTTAGTAGGTGGTTTATAAACTGTTACCTACTAAAGCACAATCTGCCATCGCTGGGGTATAATACAGGATGTAACTCAGGACCAGTACAGGATAAGTAATGTCATGTATGTACACAGTGACTGCACCAGCAGCAGAATAGTGAGTGCAGCTCTGGGGTATAATACAGGATGTAACTCGGGATCAGTACAGGATAAGTAATGTCATGTATGTACACAGTGACTGCACCAGCAGCAGAATAGTGAGTGCAGCTCTGGGGTATAATACAGGATGTAACTCAGGATCAGTACAGGATAAGTAATGTCATGTATGTACACAGTGACTGCACCAGCAGCAGAATAGTGAGCGCAGTCTCTGTGTAATGAATGTCTTATTGTTCCTGCCCCCCCTGCAGTCGTCGCTTTGCACCTGTAGGATCCTGTACACACCTGTCATTACCCGCATTAACACCTTGTTATCAGTATTTGCAGCAAATCTTTGTAAAGTGTGAAAACTTCAGCAAAAATTCCTGCGTTGCTGAGTTTCGGATGTGTCATGTGACCTGCAGAAGATTGCGCCCCCTGGGGGTCATTGCCCACCCCCCATCTCATCACAGGGTTGATGGTTTTATTGAAAGGTAAGTGATGCTACCCATTAACCCTTGTTGGGTGTGAGCTCCGCAGCTCAGGAGGGCAGGAGGCTCCTTGTACTGATATCAGATATGAGGGAAATGACAGGACGGGGGTCATTTACTAAGGGCCCGATTCGCGTTTTCCCGACGTGTTACCCGAATATTTCCGATTTGCGCCGATTTCCCCTCTATTGCCCCGGGATTTTGGCGCACGCGATCGAATTGTTGCGCATCGGCGCTAGCATGCACGCAACGGAAATCGGGGGGCGTGCCCGAGCGAGATCCCGACGGATTCGGAAAAGCCGCCGCATTTAAAACAAAAAATCTGTCGCGGAGCTTGCACTTACTTTCACTCAGCCCGGCTCGGTGAACTCCAGTGCGCTCCGATGCTTTTCAGCGCAGCAGCGCCACCTGGTGGACGGCGGAGGAACTGCCTTGATGAATCCCGGCCGGACCCGAATCCAGAGCAGAGAACGCGCCGCTGGATCGCGAATGGACCGGGTAAGTAAATCTTGTGTCTCCATTGTGTCTCATCGGAGTCAGGAATGGTTTCTGACCACATTTTGTTTCAGATAAATTAAAGCAGATAATTACAAGTATTGTCTTGCATTTCTTTATACATATACCAAATGAATGGAAACCTTGACAATAGAACATTGTTATTTTCTTAACTTAAACCCCTCCCCAACCCACACCCCCCTCCCCTCACGGTCCATTCCCTCCTCATCCTGACTGCTAGGCTCCAGATGCAGGACCCCCTACCTCTCCACATCCCCCCTATTATTCTCCCAGTCGCCATCGCTCCCATCTCCGGGCAGTTCTGTTGTTCCCAGTCCCGGACCCTCCAGCCATCAGGCCCGGGGTACGATAGGCCCTATGGAGTAGGAACAGTTGGGATCTGCGGTGCGCTACATTCAGGGATAACTTACTTGGAGCCTCTAGCACCTCCTCCCATTCCTCATCCAGCAATAATATATTAAATATGTAAAATCTGTAATGTAACAGGATATACAGGCAGGGGGCGGGGCTGTGACCCAGGATATACAGGCAGGGGGCGGGGCTGTGACCCAGAGCTGCAGAGACATCACTGTGAGGACAGCTCTGGATGTGACTGGAGTAGAAGGATTTGGGTTGTGTTTCTGATCCCTCTCTTGTGTCTCCAGCTCTGGTAGCATCACCCCGCGCAGCACGCCCAGCAACTCCCCCGCCACGCGGAAACGGCTCTCCGGGAGCGAGGTGGAAAATATGGTGGAAAAGGGATCGGAGAATTCATTCGAGAGGACTCCGAGTGCCGGGACCCCCACGTCACCCCCTCCGGGGGCAGTGCCCACCGCCATCCAGAGCAACGCACAGCTACCCAACTCCCAGCCCGGGACCCCGCTGCCCCCTCAGCTCAGCGCCAGGGCCTCCATATGGAACAGCAAGGTGAGCAGAGCCTATGGCTTGCTGTCAGTGAATGGAAACCATTATAAGTTTGATGACGAGTACCTGCATGCTCAGCTCTGGAGGATGATATTATGTGTAAGGGGAGGGAAGGAAGCCCCCTATAACTATTTTAAAGACCTCTGATTGCCCCGCACCCCTCCAGCCGCCATCTTGTACCCTGTCCTCTAGTGACTGCATGTTTTCTTTTCTCTTCTAGAAGATCCAGAGCTTCTACAGCGTGAGTATCCGTCATCCTATAGTGTGACGTGCACCATGTGGCGGTATACGGACACAAAGATACACGTATACACATCCATATACACACACACAGCCGTATACAGATAGTACAATGCATTGCGGTCATGCTGACTGTTTCCACATCACTTGGAAGTCATTGCTATATCTTTGCCCCGTTTCCCTTCCAGATGTTGAGCCCCAATTACAAGCAACGCAACGAAGACTTCCGCAAGATCTTCAAGAAGTTACCCGATTCGGAGCGACTCATCGTGGGTAAGTCGGATGTATAGATCCCGCGTGTTCTTCCATCATCTTCCTCCCTGATTGCTGACTGTTTCCCTCTCCTCCTCCTCCAGATTACTCCTGCGCTCTGCAGAGGGATATCCTCCTTCAAGGAAGACTCTACTTGTCTGAGAACTGGATCTGTTTCCATAGCAACATATTCCGCTGGGAAACCACCGTGAGTGATGCAAATGAGGGTTTTGACTCCTTTTTTTTAGAGAGTCGTTAACACCACAGTGTTGGATAACAGAGGAAATTACAAAACACCCAGCGCCGGGTCTGTAGTCAGAGCCGAGGGCAGGTCATATGACGCTATTTATAGTTACTGACGTAAGACAGAGCCGAAATTTCCTAGAAAAGATTTTACTGAGAATCTATAGGAGAAGACAGGAGAATCCTGGGTGTATAGTAGAGGAAGAGCTCCCCCGGTGGTGAGATTAGAGTAGCGCATGCTGGGCACATACTGGGCTGTAATGGAAATAGTCACAAGATGTTGGTTAATAATTTGGGGTCCGGTCTCAGGATGTTCTTCTTCTTCTGTCGATCAGATCACAATCCAACTGAAAGACATCAAATGCATCAAGAAGGAGAAGACGGCTAAAGTGATTCCCAACGCCATCCAAGTGTGCACAGAGACCGAGAAGGTGAGAGAAACGCCCCCACACTGCAAGAGGAGGTACTGCAGGGGGGTGTTATGTAACACAACCAAGAATATGAAATCCTGAGCAGTCAACTGCTTGTTCAGGGTGTTACACAGTGACTGCACCAGCAGCAGAATAATGAGTGCAGCTCTGGGGAATAATACACAATGTAACTCAGGATCAGTACAGGATAAGTAATGTCATGTATGTACACAGTGACTGCACCAGCAGCAGAATAGTGAGTGCAGCTCTGGAGTATAATACAGGATGTAACTCAGGATCAGTACAGGATAAGTAATGTCATGTATGTACACAGTGACTGCACCAGCAGCAGAATAGTGAGTGTAGCTCTGGGGTATAATACCGGATGTAACTCAGGATCAGTACAGGATGAGTAATGTCATGTATGTACACAGTGACTGCACCAGCTGCAGAATAGTGAGTGCAGCTCTGGGGTATAATACAGGATGTAACTCAGGATCAGTACAGGATAAGTAATGTCATGTATGTACACAGTGACTGCACCAGCAGCAGAATAGTGAGTGCAGCTCTGGGGTATAATACAGGATGTAACTCAGGATCAGTACAGGATAAGTAATGTCATGTATGTACACAGTGACTGCACAGCAGCGAATAGTAGTTGCAGCTCTGGGGTATAATACAGGTTTAACTCGGATCAGTACAGGATAAGTAATGTCATGTATGTACACAGTGACTGCACCAGCAGCAGAATAGTGATGCAGCTCTGGGGTAATAATACAGGATGTAACTCAGGATCAGTACAGGATAAGTAATGTCATGTTATTACACAGTGAATGCACCAGCAGAATAGTGGTGCAGCTCTGGGGTATATACAGATGAACTCAGGATCAGTAAGGATAAGTAATGGTCATGTATGTACACAGTGACTGCACCGCAGCAGAATAGTGAGTGCAGCCTGGGTATAATCAGGATGTAACTCAGATCAGTACAGGATAGTAATGTCATGTATGTAACAGTTGACGCCCAGCAGCAGAATAGTGAGTGCAGCTCTGGGGTAATATACAGGATTAACTCAGGATCAGTACAGGATAAGTAATGTCATGTATGTCACACAGTGACTGCACCAGCAGAAAGTGAGTGCAGCTCTGGGGTATAATACAGGATTAACTCAGGATCAGTACAGGATAAGTAATGTCATGTTGTACACAGTGACTGCCCAGCAGAAGAGTGAGTGCAGCTCGGGGTATAATACAGGATGCTAACTCAGGATCAGTACAGGATAAGTAATGTCATGTATGTACACGTGACTGCACCACAGAAATACACCCACAATAAAACCCCAGTACGGATAAGTAGTATGTATGTACACCCCCCGCAGCAGAATAGTGAGTGCAGCTCTGGAGTATAATAACAGGATGTAACTCAGGATCAGTACACGGTATAGTAATGTCATGTAGGTACACAGTGACTGCACCAAGCAGCAGAATAGTGAGTGCAGCTCTGGGGTAATATACAGGATGTAACTCAGGATCAGTACAGGATAAGTAATGTACATGTATGTACACAGTGACTGCACCAGCAGCAGCAGAATAGTGAGTACAGCTCTGGTATAATACGGATGTAACTCAGGATCAGTACAGGATAAGTAATGTCATGTTTGTACACATGACTGCACCAGCAGCAGAATAGTGAGTGCAGCCTGGGGTATAATCAGGATGTAACTCAGGATCAGTACAGGATAAGTATTGTCATGTATGTAACAGTGACTGCACCAGCAGCAGATAGTGAGTGTAGCTCTGTGGATAATACAGGATGTAACTCAGGATCAGTACAGGATAAGTAATGTGCATGTATGTACACAGTGACTGCACCAGCAGCAGAATAGTGAGTGAGCTCGGGGTATAATACAGGATGTAACTCAGGATCATACAGGATAAGTAATGTCATGTATGTACACAGTGACTGCACCAGCAGCAGAATGTGAGTTCAGCTCTGGGTATAATACAGGATGTAACTCAGGATCGTACAGGATAAGTAATGTCATGTCATGTACACAGTGACTGCACCAGCCCAGAATAGAGAGTGCAGCTCTGGTGTATAATACAGGATGTAACTCAGGATCAGTACAGGATAAGTAATGTCATGTATGTACACGTGACTGCACCCAGCAGCAAATAGTGAGTTAGCTCTGGGTATAATACAGGATGTAACTCAGGATCGTACAGGATAAGTAATGTCATGTATGTACACAGTGACTGCACCAGCAGCAGAATAGTGAGTGCAGCTCTGGGTATAATACAGGATGTAACTCAGGATCAGTACAGGATAAGTAATGTCATGTATGTACACAGTGACTGCACCAGCAGCAGAATAGTGAGTGTGCTCTGGGGTATAATCAGGATGTAACTCAGGATCATATACAGGATAAGTAATGTCATGTATGTACACAGTGACTGCACCAGCAGAATAGTGAGTTCAGCTCTGGGGTATAATACAGGATGTAACTCAGGATCAGTACAGGATAAGTAATGTCATTTATGTACACAGTGACTGCACCAGCAGCAGAATAGTGAGTGCAGCTCTGGAGTATGAAATAAGATGTAACTCAGGATTAGTACAGGATAAGTAATATCATGCACGTACACAGTGACTGCACTACCAGCAGAATAGTGAGTGCAGCTCCAGAGTATAATACAGGATGTAACTCAGGATCAGTACAGGATAAGTAATGTCATGTATGTACACAGTATGCCCCAGCAGCAGAATAGTGAGTGCAGCTCTGGAGTAATAATACAGGATCTAACTCAGGATCAGTACAGGATAATAATGTCATGTATGCACACAGTGACTGCACCAGCCAGAATAGTGAGTGCAGCTCTGGGGTATAATACGGATCTAACTCAGGATCAGTACAGGATAAGTAATGTCATGTATGTACACAGTGACTGCACCACAGAAGAAGTGGATGCAGCTCTGGGGTATAATACAGGATGTAACTCTGATCGGGTACAGGGTAGTAATGTCATGTATTACACGTGACTGCAACCACGCAGCAGAATAGTGAGTGCAGCTCTGGAGTAAAACAGGATGTAACTCAGGATCAGTACGGATAAGTAATGTCATGTAGTACACAGTGACTGCACAGCAGCAGAATAGTGAGTGCAGCTCTGGGGTAATATACAGGATGTAACTCAGGATCGGTAAGGATAAGTAATGTATGTATGTACAACAGTGACTGCACCAGCAGCAGCAGAATAGTGAGTACAGCTCTGAAGTATAATACGGAGTGTAACTCAGATCAGTACAGGATAAGTAATGTCATGTTTGTACACTGACTGCACCAGCAGCAGAATATGAGTGCAGCTCTGGGGTATAATCAGGATGTAACTCAGTGACAGTACAGGATAAGTAATGTCATTTATGTACACATGACTGCACCAGCAGCAGAATAGTGAGTGTAGCTCTGGGTATAATACAGGATGTAACTCAGGATCAGTACAGGATAAGTAATGTCATGTATGTACACAGTGACTGCACCAGCAGCAGAATAGTGAGTGTAGCTGGGGGTATAATACAGGATGTAACTCAGGATCACTACAGGATAAGAATGTCATGTATGTACAGTGACTGCACCGCAGCAGAATGTGAGTCAGCTCTGGGGTATAATACAGGATGTAACTCAGATCGTACAGGATAAGTAATGTCATGTATGTACACAGTGACGCAACCAGCAGAATAGTGAGTGCAGCTCTGGTGTATAATACAGGATGTAACTCAGGATCAGTACAGGATAAGTAATGTCATGTTGTACACGTGACTGCACCCAGCAGCAAATAGTGAGTATAGCTCTGAAGTATAATACAGGATGTAACTCAGGATCAGTACAGGATAAGTAATGTCATGTATGTACACAGTGACTGCACCAGCACAGAATAGTGAGTGCAGCTCTGGGTATAATACAGGATGTAACTCAGGATCAGTACAGGATAAGTAATGTCATGTATGTACACAGTGACTGCACCAGCACAGAATAGTGAGTGAGCTCTGGGTATAATACAGGATGTAACTCAGGATCATACAGGATAAGTAATGTCTGTATGTACACAGGGACTGCACCAGCAGCAGAATAGTGAGTGCAGCTCTGGGTATAATACAGGATGTTAACTCAGGATCAGTACAGGATAAGTAATGTCATGTATGTAACACAGTGACTGCACCAGCAGCGAGAATAGTGAGTGCAGCTCTGGAGTATATCCGGATCTAACTCAGGATCAGTACAGGATAAGTTAATGTCATGTATGCCCAGTGACTGCACCAGCAGCAGAATAGTGAGTGTTACTCGGGTATAATCAGGATGTAACTCAGGATCAGTACAGGATAAGTAATGTCATGTATGTACCACAGTGACTGCACCAGCAGCAGAATAGTGAGTGTAGCTCTGGGTATAATACAGGATGTAACTCAGGATCAGTACAGGATAAGTAATGTCATGTATGTACACAGAGACTGCACCAGCAGCAGAATAGTGAGTGCAGCTCTGGAGTATAATGCAGGATCAGGCGGGATGGTGTTGGTGTTGTGCAGGGGGAGATGTATGTGTAATATCTGCTGTCAGTAGCAGGTTACACTCGGCCTCTTACGTACTTGTAATGGTCCTTAATGTTATTAGATCCGTGCTGCAGGTTGGGTATAAGCTCATAGACCTCTGGGGACCTACACACTGAGCTGAGGTCCTATAATAATGGAGTGTGGGGGGATAAGCTGGTGACAGGACACATGGGCAGGACATTAAATTACCTAAGACTGAATGTGACTTTAATTTCCTGCCTTTCTACCTGCGTCGCTCCGGCCACATCCGATGCGTCCTCTGAGAGAATCCGTACAGAGAATAACGCCATGCGGGCGGAGAAGCCGCGCTGCAGCTGCCGCTGACGTTTCTGGGTTATGTTTAGCCTTTTGTTTTGTTCACTTATTACCTGGAAAAACAAGTTATATTAAGGCCGAGCAGGAAGAGGGATATTTGTAGCCATTCAGTGCAATAACAAAGCCGCGTCCTGTCCGGCCGCGTCTCTCTGCTCATCTCTTCCACTTCCAGGAGGAGATATTTCCCTGAGTACAATCTCCGGGCTTTAGGGGCTATTCCAAAGTGATGAGGTCTTCCTAGGATATACCATCCCTTTCTGATTGATGGTGGTCCAACTTGTGGATCCCTCGGTGCTGCTCACGTTGGACGGATTCAGTGCTATCGGTCTCCCTAGAGTTCTGGGTAATCAATAGACAATGATGCCCCGGACTCCAGAGACTGGCAATTAGGTGACCGGGGGCTCCCCTCTGTTAACTGAGATGTATATGGCTGCTCCCAATATCATTTGAATGGGGACTATGGAAAATGTGTAGCCTGCACCTATCATCTGAGCAGCTACTCTGAGTATGGAGAGCGGAGCTGCACTATAAAGCATAAGGTACGGAAGATGAATATGGTTCCCTGGATTCTGGTAGCTCTCTACCAGTGTATTTCTGTTAACAGTTCTTACACTGTTGATGCTGACAGAGAGTCCTTGCATCATATTTTTGTATGATGCAAGGACTCCCAGCCCTGTACAAGGTGTAGCTGCCCTGGCACTGAGCTGTGTATCTTACATCTATGGATTCCCCTTCTGACCCAGGCCTAGAGGGTTGCACTTTCTCTCGTGTGATTTACAGATTTCCCTCTTCTCCTCTTAAAAACATCCTGGGAGATTTATAGGTGAATGCGAATGGCTGTAAAATTTAATAGCGGCTGAAGAACAAGGAATTCCTGGTAGCAGTTTAGCAGCAGGGAGCAAAGCGCCCCGAAAACTAATGTATGTAACCAAGCAGCAGAGGCTGGATAGGGGAATCTTACATATATACATATACATTTATACATTTTCCATATTTTTCATGCATTGGATTTCATCCTAAATTCCCTGAAATTCTATTAATTGAAGAGACGGCTAAATAGAGGTTGACGATTTGCACGTGTTAGCGATATTTTAGGGTGAATTGTCCAATCTTATCTGCAGGCTGATCGATATAGCGAGAAAGCTGGACAAAGCCGAGAGGGAGCCGCTGTCCAAGTGCGCACATTATTTCAAGAAGCTGCAGCATCACGGCTACGCGGCCGAAACCTACATGAAGATCGGGGATCTGAAGGCGCTGGTCCTGCTGCATGTAGAAACACAACACTGGGAAGAGGTGAGTGCACGATCCTGATCAGAAAGGGGAAGTCAAGTAAGTGACATTCTCATAACACCAGGGCCACACAGTCACATAGGATGCATGGAGTTGTATTTGCATGGGCAGAACTATATGCAATTTTTCAGTTTTCTTCATTCGGTTACATTACAATGCAATTAGGCTGTGAATTGTGTGCATTTTAGGGTTCAGAAACCGTCTTCATTTGAATTATAAGGGCCATCTGCATTTGCTAAAATTTCCCTTAGGCTATATTCACACGACCGTTGGGGGACTTATATACGGCCGATGTATATGTGGCTTATATACGTCCCCCATAGGCCGGCATGGGCGCACGGCACCGTACCGTTCCGTGCCTGGGAGAAAGATAGGACATGTCCTATCATGCCCCGGAATACGGCACCGTGCACCATATATGGCTATGGAGAGGGGCGCGGGTGAGCAGCGATGCCGGGCGCTGACGTGTGCCCACCGTGCTACCATTCGTGCCACGTTCGTGTGAATTCGCCTTTAGGCTGTGTTTACACGTCGGGACTCATGAGTCTCGCGCGCACTTTTGTTGGACTGTGCACCGTTTTCGGGGCTAAAACTGCTTGCACAGGTACTTAAGAAGGGTGTGTGGTGGGATTGTGGGGCACGCAACCCTTTTTGTGGTGCCGCTGCGCTGCCTCCATGCGACACAAATTAGGAGGCGGGCCATCGGACGGCCTGATGGATTTGGACTGAACAGAGGATTTAACTTTCAAATTGTGTCGCACAGTGCATTAAAGTCGGACAATGCACTTTCTGTGAACTCCGGTGACCGGTTAAGTAAATGTGCCACATAGGGGCACATTTACTAAGGGTCCGCAGCCGCGAATCCGTCGGGTTTTTCCCGAATATTTCCACTTTGCGCTGTATTTCACTGGATTGTGGCGCACGCGATCGATTTTTGGCGCAATCGCGCCAACTTTCGCGCGACAGAAATCGGGGGGCGTGGCCACCGGACAACCCGAAGGATTCGGAAAAACCGCAGAATTTAAAAAGCCATTTGTGTCGCAAGATCAAGCACTCACATACACCAGAAAAAAGCAGGTGAACTCCGGCGGACCTCGGCACAGCAGCGAAACATGGTGAATATCGGCGCACGGACCTTAGTGAATCCCGGCAGAACCCGAATCAGTGCCGGAGAACCCGCCGCTGGATCGCGACTGGACCGGGTAAGTAAATGTGCCCCATAGTGTTTGGAAAAGCATTTCAAGTGATATAAGGGGCTCGTACGTTTCCACTGAAAAACATGCAGTCGGGAGCAAGCACCACATGTTTTGCATTGTTTACATGTAAGACTCGTGCTACTCGTTCCCAATCCTCTGTGTCTTGGTGGGCCAGGCCCCTCTCTGTTCGCTCTCCATGTTTGAACGTGGCCTCGGGTTATATTTTTAACCAGAGGTTCTGCTGTCGTTTTACTATTAAACGACAGCAGCTGTGCTGCTTTTTTTCAGTAAATGTTTGGTTTTACTGTAATGTCTTGGTAAAACTATGCACAAACTGTACACGGTATAAAAGATGCTAATATGGAGCAGGTGAGTCCCATTTGTGCACAACCGGCTTTCATTTCTATGCTTGTCAAAAGTCCAGCAAGTTTGGATTTTTCTCTGTTGTCACAAGATCATCTTATAGGAGATCTACCATGAGGTTTACTGACTGTACACTCTACAATCTTACATGCTCATCCTTTATTGTACAAAGATGGTGACGTCTTTGTTAGCTTGGATTAGTGTAACAAAATCCTTTATAAAAAAATATACATATGAGCAGCAGACAGCACAACGTCAGGATCGACAGACGGGACCAGACAGCAAAGTGCAGAGTGGGGAGCGTCCATACAGGTGGCGGAGCCAAAAGCCAGAGCTTCTGCGCCTCGTATGCAGAGTTTTATAAAGAAAAGAAACTCTAGGTCCGCACAGTCCGGACCACTGAAGTGCTGCCTGCGTTTTTCCCATTGCATATTTTTATAAAGATGTTTTTTTACATTAATCTTGAGATTCTTGAAGCTAACAAAGTCGTTGCCATCCCCTAGACTAGAGTAAAGGACGAGCATGTAAGTTTGGACATCTACCTTCAGTAAACCTGGTGGTAAAGGTCCTTTTAAGCTTGCGATTTAGGAGCCAGACCCCATTTACAATCGTTACTTGTACAGTACTGTCGCAGAGGTGTTTGTGGTCTTAGTGTTACATGGTCAGTGATGACAGTTTCTACTAAATGGCTATTGGAATAATTAACTACATTCTCCCAGTGCTCGGGTAGGAGACTTGCAGGGGAGAATGAATGAATTAATGAATGTCTTCCTTACTATACAACACTTCTGTATTCTGCTGGATGACCCTGTGCTTACAGTATCAATGTCTATTTGTAGGCATTTTCTTTAGTAGAGAAATATCCAGAATACAAGGACGAGGTCTATGTCCCATATGCCCAGTGGCTGGCAGAGAATGACCGCTTTGAAGAGGCCCAGAAAGGTATTCAGTGTCCTGTGACTCTATCACACTGCGGAGGTTATAGATGTGTATGGTGCGGCGGCCGCTCCTCTCATTGGTGTCCAGTTCTCACTATGTGTCTGTCTTTCTTTTTTAATAGCCTTCCACAAAGCCGGCCGCCAGGACGAAGCTGTCAGGGTGCTCGAGCAGCTTACCCACAATGCCGTAGTGGAAAGCAGATTTAATGACGCATCTTATTACTACTGGATGCTGTCCATGCAGTGTCTTGATATTGCACAAGGTGAGAAGGTGTCCTTAGACTTACCTTATATACAATATAGTTCTATTGCTGAGGTCACAGTCATTAGCTGTGATCAGTGACAGGACAGTGGGCTGTCACATGCACATCCCATAAGCCGTAGCTCTGAGCATTGCACATGTGTGGCCTCTGGTTACATGTTATACGTGCATCAAGATTAATGATGGAGTCCTGGATGTTTAGGACTTAAACCCCCTTTACACTTCCCATTCACTCAACATAAAGTGAGATGTAAGAGATTGTTTGTTGCCCTTCAGTGATGTTCCAGCGCGGTTCATTAATAACAGATCTGGTGGACATAACAATCTGCAGGTTTTACTGGGAGCTTCATGTTGTGTTAATTCCTTCCTGTAGATAATGAGGAGAAGCAGGACTCCATGCTGCAAAAGTTTCACTACTTCCAGCATCTGGCTGAACTCTACCATGCCTACCACTCCATCCAGAGATACACGGTGAGTAAGGGGTCACAGCCGAATAACTACAACCCTCAGCATCATCATTCTCAAGTGCATTCCTGGATTGCTCAGGTTCTCCAATCCCACAGTGTAGACCCTGTGGTCACTATTTACACTGGCAGCTGGGCAGGTATTGTCAGCGATCACATGACTGCTGCGTCCAATCAGTATTCACTGTAGGGATAGTGCTTAAGCGCAGCAGCCATGTGACCCCCAATACTTATGGTCTAGGAACCAGCGCAAGGTGAGTAGACATTCCTTTGCATCAGGGGTTTACCTGTGAACCTGGAACGCCCCTTTAATAGATTCTAAAAGCTATAAAAGTGTCCTGATCCTCTTTTATTGAGGAGATTTTGGATTTATTATTATCATCTGTTTTATTTCAGGACGAACCCTTCAGTTCTCACTTACCAGAAACGTTATTCAATATTTCCAGATTCCTGCTTCACAGTCTGACCAAAGAAAGTCCTTTGGGAATATCCAAAGTGTATCCTTTATTTCAGTTCTTGTTATCCGGGCGTCCCAGTTATTAATTCCCGAGTCCTATCATGAGCTGGGGTGTCCAAGATTACAAAAACATGGCTTCTTTCTTCATAAATACAGCACCACGCCTGTCTATAGGCTGTGTCAGGTATTGCAGCTTGGCACTAGACATGACCTGAGTGCAGCAGTAGTACCATACACAGCCTGTGCTCATGTGTGGCGCTATTACAGAAGGAGCAGCCAAATCATTCTAAATCTTGAAAGAGCCATGAAACATGTTCCCTCCGCTGTGATCTTCCTTGACACAAGGCATCAGGAACACATTGTACACATTGGCCAAACAGAGCAAGGCCCTGGGTGCCTATAAGCTTGCCCGGCATGTGTATGAGAGACTCCAAGGGCTCCGCATTCCCAGTAAATTTCAGGAGTCTATTGAACTTGGAATTCTGACTATTCGGTCCAAGCCGTTCCATGACAGTGAGGTAAGAGATGTACATTGTGTGATAAATGCCAGTCTACAGGAACGGGATTATCCATAGTCTATGGATCCAAGTAATAGTCAAAGTGTAAATCGTAGTACTCTCTATTCACGTGTCCTGCAACAATGGCACTTATTAAAGTGAACCTCTCATCAGATATTACAGGTTCCCATTGTCTCTGTGATACAAATTCCCAATCTGCTTTTATAATTAACATCAACTAAAAGTGCTTCCACTCCCTTTTAGTTGATAAAAGTATACCTGGCTCCCTGCCAGCAAACTGCATCGAGTCACCGAGTCATCATCATTATCTGCTCACTGCTCTTACAACTCTTCTGCTTCCTCCCAAGTCATGTAGATGTGAAACAACATAATTTTCTTGCTGCATTGGGTCCTCTCATGTCTGCGTGAGAGTGGAGGAGGCAGTAGAGTTGTAAGAGCAGTGAGCAGATAAAGATGATGACTCGGTGACTCGATGCAGGTTTGCTGGCAGGGAGCCGGGTATACTTTTATCATCTAAAAGTGAGTGGAAGCGGTGATATTAATTATAAAAGCAGATTGGGAATTAGTAGTAAAGAGACTATGGGAACCTGTCATTAGTTTACAATGTGAAATCCTGGTGATGGGTTCCCTTTAACTGCCTGACAATGTGATGTCTCAGCTGCGGTACCCATTAAATAGCCATCATTCTCTCTGCAGGAAAATAAGATGCCACTCGGCAGCCTTTCACATTAACATTACATGGATCCCAGGATTGCCCCTATGTACCACTCTCCTTCCCAGTCTACAGTCCATAGACAATCTGCAGAGAGATGACCTTATTTTTGGACAATACAAACTCCATTGCCTGTCACTATATTTAGGACATATTGATAATGTGGAAGGATTGATAATTTGTTACTACCCAGTTGTAGGCAGGAGTAGATGGGCTCCATGATGTCATAGTCTGTAATACAGTAGGGGAGTATATGAAACACATTTATCTCTCTGTATTTCATTAGTGATCAGCCCTCGTGACTCCTGCGGCATCAGATCAATGTTCCTGGAGTATTTCCAGCACAATAAGCCGCAGTATGCTGCGCTATAAATATGGCCGCCATGTAAATTAAAAATGCATGTCTTCAGAGTGAACGCCTGGTGCTATTTAGGATACATGGAGATCATTCTTCCACTGCGGGTTGGAGCTCAGCATCGGACAGATTCTGAATGTTCTCCTGGAATTGGTAACGTCCAGGCGCGTGCTTCAGTTACTGACTTCAGATGCACATTACAGCAAATCAGATGTGCTCCTGCACCAAGATGCCGAAAAATACTATACACGAATCACACCTGACCACCGGGGGGCACCGCACAGCTGCCTGGCCAATAGCATCTTATCTTATCCTTCATATACAGCCAGAATATTTATGCATCACTTATATGTCACCTCCTCTTATCACATGGCACAAAGAGCCGCCTCATTCGCGTGAACGACATGAGTGGGCTCACTAAACCACGCCCCTAAACGGCTCACCACGCCCCCTTTTACTCGATAAAATCAAGTTAAAAGTGGAGTGGTGTCCGGTGACTGATTGACCTGCGTCTCCATATTATATATTTAATGGGGAGCCGTTCAGGAGCCAGAAGAGCCGGCTCTTCTTAGTAAGCGGAGCCTAATGAGTCGGCTCACTAAGAAGAGTCGGACTTCCCATCACTAGTGCCCAGGTGGCTTCTGGGTAGATTTATGCTCCTTTGTGCCGTAGCTGCGCCAGTGAGTTTGGTTCTGCTCTGTGGCATAATATATATAGGTGGATCTGCGGTCGGGTTGTATAACTTGGCCTGGATTTGCCGGATACATAAAGTTGCTCATTTGATTTTCCGACGGATTAGGGCACATAATGGGGAATATTTGCCCTGAGGCTTATAACCCCCCCCCCCCCTTTATCCCTTTAATTGAGATGAGAGTATCTCTGGCGGATCGGACCACTTCCAGGGCTTATTACCTCGGAAGGGCTTGTTTAATGCTAACATAAACACTGTCATCTGCTCCGCACTTATCCAAATAAACGGCTGGAGATGCGGAGCTCACCTAGAATAAATCATTAGGTAATTGGGCCGCGGCACAGAGGGGGTTAACGGGCGCACATCTGTTTCCATTAAGCGCTCCCGCTTGCCAGAGAATTACACACAAGATTTTTAAGGTCATAAAGAACTCGGGGAGTGTTGGCAGAGCGTTCCGCACTCGTCTCGTAGTAAAGTTACACTCAAGGTCCCGGCTGCGGTGTCATTTCCAGCTGCCGACGTCTCTGATTTATACGGAGATTTGTCCGCTTTAATAAGTGGCTCTGGAATGTCAGGATACCCTCGGGGACAGCCCAGGCCTGGTGAGAGTTGTGAAGTAATGGATGAGCAGCTATCATTCGCTGATAGCCAATGCATTGTTTCCACAAGGACTACTCATCCCATCGTCCCATGTAACCCAGATCTCCTACACCTCTTACAGCCACCTAATATATAGATCAATCTGCCAAGCTCCAGGCCCAAGCTATAGCACTGGTCTCTTATAGGGGCTACTAGGACCCCCTGCACCTCTGCATCTGGCTGTAACGCAGGACATTGCAGATTTTGCTGTCATGTTACTTTGGGTCACAGCAGCTCTGGCTGCACATGTCATTTGGTAAAGCCTAAAGGGACACCATTAGCAGATCGGCAGGACCTAGTGCAGGGCCTAAGGGGAAGAGCATCAAAGACACCTAAAAGCAAGACTAAGCCCTACACTTGGCATAACGTGGTTTATAGCCTTTGTACAAAGTTTTCTTTGCAAGGGAGTCTGAGACGCGATGCCAGTATATTATAGGTAGAACTCGCCAGCACAATTTGTAGAGGAGCTGAAGGATATTTCCCTACAAATTTGCTGGCTCCGGATCATGGGAGAAGTTGGGGCTGCCAGCTCTGGGGTGTTACTATGTGTGATGATGTATAATAAGTATATGCCCAGTACACAGACATCTCACCCGTCACTTTGTGTCTCCCTGCAGGAGCTGGTCCCCATGTGTTACCGCTGCTCAACCAACAATCCCTTCCTGAACAACCTGGGGAACGTGTGCATCAACTGCAGGCAGCAATTTGTCTTCTCTGCATCCACCTATGGTGAGTTCTGATGGTGTAATGGATACATCATGTGTAACCGTGTAATGTATATCACAGCGGAGACGGAGACCGTGTAATATACATCACAGCGGAGACACAGAGAGCGTGTAATATACATCACTGCGGAGACACAGAGACCGTGTAATATACATCACTGCGTGACAAAATGTTTGTACTCCAGGAATGGGATTCCCTGGCTGCGGTTTAACTCTTTGGTCAGGTCGGTCATATCGGTCTGTAGCTCTGCAAATCCTGCAAGAATACAAGACAGGAAACTTTACTGTACAATGAAGAGATCTAGGAAAACATGATAATCCGGATTATTAGGAACAAATTTCACTTAGTGGCAAAGTTTTGGATGAAGAGGATAATTAGCCTCCTTATCTATGATATATACTTAGGGCTTCCTAATATACAGCGTTACTCTGACTGGTGGAGCAAGGAGCCTATTGCTTCCTGCTCTACTGTAGCTCTTAATTGTATAGGTATCCTGATGGGGTCACCGTAGGCCCATCCCTGCAATTGCACAGATTGTGGTATGGATTTGGATACAGAAGTTGCACCAGGGTCCTAGTGCTCTACACTGATTTTGCTTCACCCTAAGAGTGCAGTAAAGTGAGACTGTTTCTGCACAGCACAACAATTGGTGAACTGCTGCAAATAAAAAAAAGTGCTATCCTTTCTTTACCTTTCCGGATCTCCTCTCGTATCTGCGACTCCATCTCCTCCATCTGCACCAGGGTCTTCTGCCAGTAGCGCTCGGCCCGGCGACTCTTGGTGCAGAAGATGAAGAGCGCTGCAAAAAAATGAAGAGTTAACATCACAGATTGCAGGAGAAGACCCACATGGGGTGAGGAGGGTGCCCTTCCTACTGGGCCCAGGGGGGGGTCCCCTCCCATACTAGGAGAATAGTGTTATACACAGGACATTATAGCTGTGGGGGCCTGGTACAGATTTGAAGGGGTGAACCTACACACCCCTCTTTCCTACACAATAGTACTGTAATATATCAGGTTATTTTTTTTTATATTTTTTTCTTATTTTTAGTATGTGACTTCTCCACTAAATAATAAAACAGTATTTTTAATAGCCAGTCCCTACTTCGTAGCACACAACTGTGCCCTTGATGCTTCCTGCAGTTAGTGCTGCCTGAGGCCAGAGGCTCAACTCGCCTCAGTGCTGATGCCCCCTTGTCAGAATCTTCCAGTTATGTCTCTGGACAGTTGATAGAAGTGATCCCAATAATCACAGAATCCCAAAATCCAGGACTTACCCACTACACAGAGCAGTAACAGCACAATGAAGACGACTATGGAGACGATGATGGAGGTCTCTATCCCGGCCAGGTGCAGCATGGTGATGGTCTGGTTAAATTTACCCACTTGTATCTATGAGATACAGAAAAATAAGAGAAAATCAGAACCGATATATATAGAAACAGATGAGGTGACACTGCAGGCAACGAGAAGTGACACTCGTATCAGTCAGACTGGAAGTGACTGCACACCCGTACCTGCCAGTGACAACCTGACACCTTACACTTCGTTCTCACATGGGAAACGTGTCACTTTCATCGGCGCAGAAGAGTTTGAATAAATATTTTCCAAAAAAAAAAAAGGATTTGCATAATAATCTACATACAGCAATAACCTGCGCATACTAATCATCTGTATAAAAATCTCATAATCTGTAGATAATAATCTGCCTGCAGCAATAATCCACATAATAATCTGCATAATAGCCACATATAGCAATAATCTACACAAACATATCTGCATCTGCTGCATACTAATCTGTACAACAATCTGTGAATAATAGAACTAAACTGCAGATTATCTCAATAATAATATATAATGATAATCTCCATAGGGAAATGATATGCAAATAATATTGATTTATGGGTAACATTTGCATAACGATCTGCTTATAACAATATCTGCATGTACGGTAATCACAATATGCACATTGATAAATATGTTCGTAATATATGAAAACATAAATCAAAATCTATATAATAATAACTTGGTATCGCGATAATCTGCATAATAGATGTATTATAATAGACGTAAAATAATATAATATATTATTAATATGAGTATAAGAGAAGTATAAGATGTATAATATTAGTAATATAAGTAGATGGAATAGTTTTATATATATAATGTTGCCAAACACATTTTTTTTACATAACATCACATGAAAAGGGGAAGGATTTAGGTGTCAGGGAAAATCCTCTATTTTATCCATGTAAACGTTTAAAAAGGAGGTATAGAAAATTCAACATTTTTATGAAATGGCGCCATGAAGGATTAAAGCTTAGTGTATCCGCTGTGCCACCTAGTAAACAAAATAGGAAGCACGGCTTCCTCACTTAATTGGTCAAGTCGGTGGAGCAATGTACAGGAAGCAACTTGACTTATTGGATGAGACGCTACAGATAGGCGGGGTTATCCACACTCTGCACCTCCCCTTTGACTAGTTAATCAATAGCAATTAATATGCATAACTGGTTTAATTTTTTAATGGTGCAAAACGGCAATACCAAATACAGCCACATGGAAAAGGGTGGCGCTGTTTATAGGGGAAAAAACCAAACCTGTCCCAATTCTTTATGAAGAAAACCCTCTAAAGGAAGATGACACATTGTTCCCGGCTCAGTGGGAGATTTTTTACATTTCCAACATATGATGAGATGGCAGGAAAATAAGACAAATCATAAGAGGAAGAGAGAACAAGGACTATTCTGATCACTCCCCCCATCTTGATGAAGGGCAGTAGTCACCGTCCCCCTTCATGTGACCTGTCTATGTTTCCACTGGTGACTAAATTGGTTGTCCTCAGCGATCAATGTGATCTGTGAGAATAACTTGCTCAATCTCCCTGCAGTGCCCCCGCAGGGGAGATAAGGCATTACACATCATCCATTTATATTATTTCAAGATTTTTTTTTGATATGACATGAAATCCCTGTGTGGGAGTGTGGTTTCCTACTTACTGTGACAGGTAGGTAGTGGTCTGAAGAACTCAGCGATTCATTGATGCTACAATGTATAACTTTGTCATTAAAGACGATGAGCTCGCAGGGAATCTGCCCGACCTTGACTTGATATTCATCCACCCTCAGGCCCAGGTCGTCGTGTTCTTTCTGTAAGACACCGGAACATTAGAGTTGGACCTTGATAACTCAATGGGTCCTTAGCTTAAATTTTTGGGTTCCTTACATGTATGACCAGAGTCAGAGGTTCCCCGACGTGGTGCTTGATCAACTTCTCCTTCTTGGCGGTAAAGAACATTGGATCGGGCTGATATTCCAGGGTGAACCTGTCGTCCAGATGTTCCTCTGCCGTGTGGTCGTCACTAAGGTCGGTCTTCTCCTCGGACACATAGATGCCATTGATGTAGAACCCGACGCTGACGTTCTTTCCCTCCAGGGTGGAGTTTGGGGCTGTGGGGGATGGGCAGGTGACCATGATGTCACTGAGAACTGTGCAATTCTATGAAGAGGAATCCAAAGATTAGCACCGGCCCTTATATTCCACTGTACCAACCACGGAGACCGACCACGACTATACCAACCACGGAGACCAACCGACCATCTAATGCGTATGGTGGTGTCCCAACTAACCCCTTGTCCCATCAAGCTCCACCATGGAGACCAACCACGACTGTACCAGCCACGGAGACCAACCGGCCATCTAATGCGTATGGTGGTATCCCAACTATCCCCTTGTCCTAACACTGCTGTGCTCTTATCTCTCTGAGCCCTGCAGCACAGCTCTTAGTAAAACAGTAGCAGTCTTTTGTTGGAATACTTCAGCAGTCACACAGAGGGGCACATTTACTTGTTGCGATCCAGCAGCGCGCTCTGCGATGAGGATTCGGGTCTAAGGCAGTGCGCTGCTGCGCTGAGGTCCGCCGGAGTTCACCATCTTCTCCCAGGGGCATGTGAGTGCTTGATTTTGCGACACACATCGTTTTTAAAATTCTGTGGTTTTTCCGAACCTGTTGGATATTCCGTCGGCCACGCCCCCCGATTTCTGTCGCCTGAAACCCGGTGCATGCACCAAAATCCCAGTGGAATTCAGCGCAAAACCGAAAAAGTCAGGAAACCTGACGAAAGTGCGGCCGCGGAGCCCTTAGTAAATGAGCCCCAGAGAGTAGATTCTGGTGCAGTACAATGCACAGACATAAGAGCACAGCAGTGTGAGAGAAATTCTGCAATGAATCTCAATATAAACCTACAAAAACCCCATTGTCCCGGATTCACAGGCTGTCCCGCTATTCTTTAGGGATCCGGGAGGACACTCACCATTATCCCTCCCTTGTGATTTGTAATCTTCATCTTCATGTCTTGTACCAGGTCGAATCTCTCTCCGGTCAGTGTGATGATGCGGCCCCCACTGAGGACAACGTAAAACACGGCTTATTCAGGAAACCTATGAAGACCCCACAATCCTGTGCCCACCAAGCAAAGGTCATGTGCCACCTAATGCACCATCACCTGATACATTGTTACAGACCCTCAGAGATGCCCCTACCTCATGTGACTGCTCCTCGGCTCCATACTCCTGATCACTGGGTTCTCTTTGTACTGGAAGGTGAGGTTACCATTCAGACACGACCTTCGCTCAAACTGGACACAGACAGGGACGGTCACGGTTGGACCCGAACCCATTGCTGGGACGGTGCAGCGGATACTGCTCTCGGTGCGTCTGTTAGGAAAACATAGAAAAATACATGAAGGTATGGAATAGAAACCATCAAAAGGAAACAGTCAGCAGGTGTGACCACAGACTGCAGCCAGTGCTGTGTGTTGTCCCTGGAGAGATGTGTAATCAGACCTCACACTGCTGTGCTCTGTGCTCTCTGCAGCCACTGTTATGTATTGTCCGTGAAGAGATGTGTAATCAGACCTTTGTGTATGTTGTTAGTAGCAGCAGAACTGTGATATAGGGATTTACCAGGATTTATTCCAGGATTAGAGCTTCTTCAAGAGCACTGGGGCCGTGTCCACACACTGCTGTGCTCTGTGCATTGAGCTACATCACAGAATAAAACCTATAGCAGGCTACTGGTTGACCTTTTTCTGCAATCACTCATAGTAGAGAGAAGGGGACATGAATCAGCTTAATGCACAGAGCACAGCAGTGTGAGGACACGCCCCCAGGTCACTTGGAGAAACTACAATGCTGGAATATAAATCCTTTTATCACAGTCCTGCTGCTACTAACAATATAAAGAAAATTCTAATTACACATTTCACCAGGGACAATACATGACACTGGCTGCAGTCTGTATGGTCACACCTGCTGACGGGTTCCCTTTACAAGGAAATCTTTAAGTTGAAAGCTGCAGAGGATCTTGAGAGCTGACATCTTGCAGATCGTGTGCAGCTTACACTATGTCTCCGCACTCCAGGGTCTCATTAAAAAGAACGCGGACGTCTCCTCCGATGTCCAGTTGCTTGCCGGATATGCTAATCTTCGTGCCTCCGGCTTTAGGGCCGAGATTAGGAGACAGATTGAAGACTTCTGGTAACTGCAGGAGAGATCTATGGTTAGTGCCGTATATACTGGAATTACATGATAAACTCAAGGCTTTTCATAAGGTCTTCTAGTAGAAGATTCTAGTATGCAATGGGTTAACCCCATACTTACCATAAAGGAATATTTCTCCTTGGACCGCCCCCTCCCATTCACCTCTACGGACACCCAATCACTGAGCTCTGCTGGGGCCTCTCCGGTCACACACACGATCCTGGAAGTAAAGAATAAGTTATAAAATGTATCTATGTATCACACAAGACGACATAATACAACGTAACACAACATGATGACTGAGCTCTTAAAAGCTACCACTTTTACTCTGCAGCACATGCTATTGCCTGTTTCTATCAGTCATTTATTATATGATTAGAACTCAGCTTTCCCAGCATCCTGAATGGTAATCCTTCAAAGTTTTGGATTAATATGGATCAGGAGAATGCTCTGCTGTATATCAAAGCCTTCCACAATAAGGAAAAACTTTAATGGGGGCCCTACAGGTTGTCACCCAGCTTTCTAGGAATCCTGGATGGTAAATCTCCCTGATTATGAGGTAGTAGTAGGGTCAGGGTGGCCGACGACCCGTGTGTTGGCTTTACTGTTGGCCATATGGGCTGTCGGGCTGTCAGTGTAGAGCAGCACTCACTCTTCAGACACCAGATATTTCTCCAGGATGGGGAAGCAAGGGACGTCTCCGATCTTCACCTTGTCAGCAATGTCAGTAAAGCGACTCCCGAGATTGCGCCCCTGTATGGTGAGTAATGTGCCTCCGAGGAGGGGGCCGCTCACAGGCTCGATCTGCAAAGAGAAGCAAACACACAGACATGAGCCGCGGAGTCCCCCCACAATGTCTCCATACGTACAAGCCCGATCTGTTCTCTCCAATACAAAGGCGCAAAAAACACGTAGATGGCGCTACCTTCCTGATCTCTGGGGACGGGCAGGTGTTCTGGATGGGCAGCAGTTCACTGTTCAGCCTGCAGGAGGCGCTGCTCTCACTCCATGTGCACAGGTGTCCTAAATCTGTCCGACCAAGACACCGGGAGCAATCAGAGGTCTCTGAGGCGCAATTATACACCTCAACTGGAAGGCAAAAGATAATTCATTACTTACATGGGGTTAAAAAGCCTTTTTTCAAAAAAGAGGACATGCTCACACTGCTGTGCTCTGTGCACTGGAATTTGGATCCAGATCTGTGATCAAAACTCAAATCAGGGACAATACAAAACACTGGCTGCAGAGAGCACAGAGCACAGCAGTGTGAGGACACGCCCCCAGTGCATTTAGAGAAGATACAATCCTGGCATGTAAATCCATATTTCACAGATCTGCTGCTACTAACAACCTACACAAAGTTCTGATTATTCCGCTCTTCAGGCCTCTCCCTTTTTTTAAAATCTTCTGCTCTAGCTCTGACTTCACACATTGTAGCAGCCCCTACTGGTTCGAGTGCGGTCACACGTGGCGCTTGTGACAAACGTTTTTACACACATTCGGCGGGTCTGAAAGCGTTTTTCTTCATTGCTGGAAGGGTAAGAAGGTGTAAAAATGTCACACAGCTGCTGACGCTTCCAGAAATGGAGAAAAAAGCTTTGAAAACGAGACATGGTAACATGTAAAACGCACGGCAAACGCCATGTGTGACCGCGCACTTCGTGTTCTTCTGATTTGCATAGAGAATCTCCCACAATTCATTGCTCCACAGAAAAATGTTGTCCAGGGATGCAGCTGTAATTTGTAAGTGCAGCTTTAGATGTGACTGGAGTCTAATACATTGTAGTGTAACTCCAACATTCTGCGCAGATCTTGTACTGACAACTGGAAATCCCGGAACCCACTAGTTACATAGTAAGTGACCCCACACCCTACAGCGTCTGCAGACCCCCGGGGTCACCTATGTGTTTACTGCAGCGCTCACCCCCTGTCTGCACAGTGGCATCAAGAAAGATTAGACTTCAATGAGGACGGAACCGGCCGACTCTTCCTCCCACACTGATAAAACTTCCGGAGTCTTTCTTAAAGGAGGATTTTATGACTCGGGGCCAAGTTCAGCAGCCTGTTATCATCCCGAGCCGTCTCCATGTATACAGTATATATCATAGAGTGCAAGGATGACATATACACACATACACCCAGACACTGACTGTCATAGCAATTACTCAAAGAGCAACTCCACAAGCCCCTCCCACTAACAATGTATCGAAAATCTGTGCTTTATACACAAGAAGAGGAGAAAAGATTCTGCTCATAGATACTATGTAACTCAGGGACGGATAGTCAATCATTCATGTGGATATAATTGGGATCTGGAGTTACCCTTTAAATTTTGTGCAATGGGTCAATCCCTATTACTGCTCCATCAGGACACAGATAATATAACGCTATAAATCCTGCACCGTAAACTGTGTAATAAACCCAATATAGGCCGTAATAAATGCAATAGCCGCCACGGATGGGATTATCTCACCAGTCAGCGTCTCCGGATTGTCGAGAAATTGTCCAGAATGGTCCATTAGCTGCAAATTCACCGGGAATCTCTGGCTGCTCTCTGATGTGTGGAGCTGGGGGGGAGGAATATACAGGGCGGTCAGTGCGGGGTCCGGACTATGAGTTATGGGGGCACCTCAGGGATCCATGAGGCTGAAAATGAGGGGTTCAGTGGTCCCCCCAACCCTGGCATCCGAGCATGGCGGGTGAAGGTTGGGGCGATCTCTGACCTCTACACATCATCATAGTAACTGACATACAATAGGGGGGATTCTACCCCCTACAGACTGGCGGGACCCCATCACATATAGTAGAGCGCTCTCCT
>WNYA01001223.1:6231-83884 GCA_019512145.1 Engystomops pustulosus
AACCATGCCACGTTCAAAGGCCTCAAATCACCTTTCTTCCCCATACTAATGCTCGGTTTGAACTGCAGGAGATTATCTTGACCATGTCTACATGCCTAAATGCACTGAGTTGCCGCCATGTGATTGGCTAATTAGAAATTAAGTGTAAACGAGCAGTTGGACTGGTGTACCCAATAAAGTGGCCGGTGAGTGTACGTCCCCCATACGTTCACGTGAATATAGCCCTTGAGATATTTTTATTTTGAGGATTTACTTTTAATGGGTCACAATCTACAGAAATGCTTCTAGGAGGTGCTACTCTGTAGTCAAATAGCCAATAACATCACAGCCTTGTAGAAATTATCTCCATTTTATTCTAAACCACTGAACAAGTTATAGCCTTTCCATAGGTAAAACAGGATGTTGACTTCTTAAGTCAAAGTCAAAAGGTCTTGTATTTGGTAGATGGTCAATGATAAACTTACTTCTGAGTAGTTATGGGCGGGACTATTCAGGTTGGATTTGTTGAGATCAGATGAATCTTGAACAATGGTTTGGTTTGGATACCCAACCCCGAACAACCACTGGTAAAACAGTGCTGGCACTTATCACGGATGTCAACCCCCTTAAACCCTCAACTTATCACTTGTTAATGCCTCATATTGGTGCTGTGTGACATCATCGGGAGTGACGATCCTAGGACCGGTGGCATTTGAAGGAAAAATTAAACCTGCAATGAGCGCCCCAACACCAGAACGCCAATCCCAAACTTGTGGGTAAAGTCTGGGTTAAGGGACAAGAACCTGCAAGGTCTGAACATCCCTATTGCAGAGTTTTTTCCAGTCTCAACCCCATGATGGGCTTATGCCTACCCCTCCACACTAAACAAGCTTCTGCTTTCTATCCGTGGTAGTGTTATAGCACCTCTCTTAAGTCCATCATCTTTGACACATGTTTCTTCCTACTTCTTGTGTTTCCTCTCATTTTTATTTCTTTTTCTTTAATGTTTTCATTGTACCATTGCCATTTTCTTGCAGTTGACCATTGACCCTGGATGGATACCCTGCACATCAATTTACATTCAGTCCCGTTATGACATTAAAATGGAAAAAGTGTTTTCTTGTTTTCATCTTATGTTTATCATGCTTATGATTTGTTGAATACGACCTGTTCCTAAATCACTTTCAATTGTTATATTTTTTATGGTACAATAATAATAATAAGCTTTATTTATATGGCACCATCAATTTTCGTAGCTCTTTACAAATCATAGGGTACATATACAAATAAAATATTATATTGTACAAACAGACATGGAACAATAGAAGTGAGGACCCTCAGCACATTCTATGAGGATGAGGGGATGACACAAGAGCTTACAGTCTATGAGGATGAGGGGGTGACACAATAGCTTTTAGAGTTTGTATAATAGTCCAGCCATTCTTTATAAGGGAACAGTATAAAATAATTTAATAAATGAAAATTCTGCTGCTTAAACCAGTCATCAGCTGCCGTATTATATACAGGTCAAAGGGACTGCAGAGAAGCCTTGAGCTTGGTATATATCTAGTGTTTTCCGGATAACCAATTGGTGGACGGATGGATAAGTAAAGAGAGTGTTGACATTTCATGCAGTAAGAGAGTGTGATAGGCTTGCCTAAAAAGATGGGTATTAAGAGAACATTTGAAGCTTTGGAGGTTGGGTATTAGTCTGATAGTCCGGTGAAGGGCATTCCAGAGAATTGGTGCAACTCGGGAGAAGTCCTGGAGATGTGCATGAGAGGTTAGAATTAAGGTACAGATGAATCTAATATTACTGACAGATAAAAGAGCACAGGTTAAGTGATTAACTGAGATAAGTGAGGAGAGGTGCAACATTATACAGAGCTTTGTGGATGAGGGTTATTATTTTAAACTGAATCCGGAAGAAGGTGGGCAGCCAGTGCAGGGATTGACACAAACCGGAGGCAACCGTGTAGTGTGTGGTCAGAAAGACGGGCCTGGCTGCTCCATTAATAGTAGATTGTGGAGTAGAGGGTTGAGTGAGTGGAAGACCGATTAGTAGCGAGTTACAGTTGAGAGTGAATTATAGAAACAATTAGCATTTTAGAGGTTTCAATTGTCCAAAGTTTGGAAAGATACAAAATTTGTTTAAAGTTTAATAAAATGAAAAAAGAGTACGAAATAGAGGAATGTTTAAGACTTTTAAAACTTTAACACTTTTTTGAAATGCTTTTCTTAGTTCGTAGGAAGAGCGTGTGTCAGGAGACCCATCATTATCATTAAACTCCCTGAGCATTGTGGCAATTTTCCAACTCAACTCATTAACACAAAGAAGAAATGTAATCGTGATGCTTTATATAAAGATCAGTAATGCTACCATTCATGTCTGCCTTTTTTAAGAAAGAAAGACGGTCCACCAACACGGAAATAGACATAAATAAGCCGCCATCAACAATTTTAAATAAAATTGAGTTAACATCATTTTTATACTTGGTGGACTTATATCCTAGTGGTCATAAGGTAGGCAAAAGCTAAAACTGTTATTACTAAATATATAACAAACCCATCAATTCTGTTTTTCAAGCTAAACTTTTACCATAGTTGGAATTAGATTTTTATTTTTGAACATTTTTTTATTAGGATGACTTTTGCAGAAATAATTTTTGAGAAATTGCTGTTGTTTTTCATTCATCTTTTTATATGAAAACCTAATAGATAGAAATTAATGTCTTATGGTTTTCATTTTGCCAGACTTTCATTTTGCTTTGGTATGTAAAGCTGTATCAAAAACTAGAGTGATATTTAAATTTTTTAGATTGTACTTAAATTGCATTTTGTTGCTGCTTTTTAAGCAGATATTAAGGCCCTAAGAGGTTATATTTATTGACAAAGGCAAAATGGAACTTCTGGGTGAATATTTACATTCTTTTCGCTATGTTTCACCAGCTAAAGACAACTTTGATTATTTTTAAAGGTTCTGGAGGTTTCTATGGAGAACTATAACCAGACGCATCCAGACGTGTTCTATTTACTTGGATTATCTACTGTCCCTCACCTCCAGGTTATAGGTTTCCTTATGTTTATGGTGATGTATATTGTCGCATTGGCTGGAAATTGTCTTCTTCTCATTACCGTGAGGATCAGCCCAACATTACACACCCCCATGTACTTCTTCCTGAGTAATCTCTCCTTCATTGTTTCAGACGTATTCTGTGATCCTCATGAATACTCTATCCACTGACAAGAGCATTTCAGTAGGAGGTTGTATGGTCCAGATGTTCTGCTACTTAGTATGTGGGGTAGCAGAGTGTATCTTACTTGCTATTATGGCTTACGATAGGTTTGTAGCCATTTGTAGACCGTTACACTATAGCAGTATTATGAACATGAAGATTTGTATTATCCTAGCACTAACTCCATGGATTATTGGTCTTATAAACTCAACTATACAAGTGCACATCACCTGGAGACTTCCCTTCTGCAGGACTCATCATGTTCACCATTTCTTTTGTGAAGTACCTCCCTTTCTAAGATTGTCCTGCAAAGACCCTTTGCTAAATGAGATATCAATGTATGTAGCAGCTGGGATCATTGTTTTATGCTCTTTCCTCTTGACTCTGATTTCCTATATTTACATCATTTCCACCATTCTTAGGATCCACTCTACACAGGGTAGACGTGCAGTGTTTTCTACATGCACCTCCCACCTTATTGTTGTCACCCTTTATTATGGAACCATCATGTCCATCTATCTTCAGCCTCGATCTTTCCACTCAGTGGAGAAAGACAAGATTGTATCTGTTCTCTATACTGCGGTCACCCCAATGTTGAATCCGATCATCTACAGCATCAGAAATAAGGAGGTTAAGAGTTCTATAATAGCAAACATCCAAAAAATAATTAAATGACCTAAAAACTTTCTGAAGCAATGTCTCTTGTACGGTCCAACCTTGAGAAATAGTGGGAGATAGTATGGACTAGGGTTCCCATCACAAAATATGCCAAATAATATGTAATCCAAGATCTCCTTTGGTTAAGGTCCAAGTGAAAATTTATCGATATCCATATGACTCAATTAACTGTGATGTTTCAGGTCTGCATGGGTCTTTGTCAAACACAAGTCTTGCATGCTTTCCCCAAACACGCTGTATCAATACTCAGCGGTTGCTTTCCAGCCTACTGCCTACTATGTTGAGGGGCCATGAGAGGCCAAAATGTCACCGTTGATTGAGTCGTATGGATATCACATTTACACTTGGCATTAAAGCAAAGGAGTGCATGGATAACATATTATTTGGCAACTTTCTGAAGTAAGTTATTGTAGTTAAACTTGGTCAAACTCAATTTATTTTCAGAAATGTAAAGCTGTAATGTAAATAGATTGCATCAATGCTGCATACGAATTAAAATCAACTTGGTTGTTTTAAGATATTGATGGGCCTGATTTCACTAACTGTGGAGGTCTAGGGGAGAAGATAAATGAAGCAATAGAAAAAAACTATCCAAAGACTAAAAACGAAGAAATAGAAACTCCAGCTCACTCTGATACAAGGATTACATGCTGGACAGGAGGTTGGGAAAATTACAGAACTCAAAATAGAGCGCAAACAACCACAAATACAGTTGTTTTCAAATGAATAAAAATAAATCTACTGAACAAAATAAGATAACAACAAAAGAAGACCCCCCTACCTAGAAGATTTTTTATTTTCTAACGGGCTACGGCAAGATAGAAGTTTATATCTAGTAGCTTAGTATATACCAGATACAATCCTGGTGGTCTAAGGTAAAATTAAGAATTCATACAAGGTGATTTACTCATCTTCACTGGCTCCAGCTAGGTGACACGTCTATTCTGTCTGACAGGAAGCTCAAAGGTTGCACAATATGGATAATCTCCATTGTCTGCATCAACCATAGACATAATGGTCCAGATATATTGCGGCAGGTTTATCAAGCTGTCTAAATGTAAGAATGTTCTTGGTTGCCCATGGCACCCAATTACAGCTCAGTTTTCATTTTACCAGTGCTCATGAGTATTTTAAAGGGGAGCTCTAATAGATTGCCATGGGTATCTAAGAACTTTCTTACTTTTAGACAGCTTGACAAATCTGCCCCATTATTCTGCCCCATTAGTCAGTTTTGTGTTTACCTTGGAGCTTGCACCTTTATTTATAAAGTGCTTGTGTAATTATTGTGTCGCGGCTGCACTTTGTCCGATATTTAAGAAAACTGTGCACCTAAAGGGGCATGTTAGTGGTTAATCGGAGTTTGCAACACATTTATGACTAGGTTCCGAAACATAGTGTAATAAAAGTGCACCAAAAAAGGTGCAACTGTGATAAATATACAAGAGAAAAACGTGTTGTGTGAATTCAACTCTCCTGGGTTCCGATAGGACCACTGCCGGTGCTCGGAATAAAACTGAGCTGAGTCAGTGCAACAATTTCAATAACAAAAAAATCCAGCCTCAAGGCATGTATTGCTTGAAAATGTAGATTAAAACATTGCTTTATTTTTAAGAATAGAGAAAAGAAATTGTTCACTATAGCCAGAGCTCCCAGTTCTTATGCTGTTAAGTTTTCTTCAATATACAGCACTAGATAAGCAGATCCTTCTGATAAAAGCATGTCCATGTTCAGACCAATACCACAACGTTATTCACCAAACTTCCTCTATCATCCTTATAGGAAAATGTTGCTGGAAGGAATATATAGACACATGGGGGGTCATTTACTAAGGGCCTGATTCGCGTTTTCCCGCCGTGTTACCCGAATATTTCCAATTTGCCGATTTTCCCTGAATTGCCCCGGGATTTTGACGCACGCGATCGGATTGTGGCGCATCGGCACTGGCATGAACGCATCGGAAATCGGGGGGCGTGGCCAAACGAAAACCCGACGGATTCGGAAAAAATGCTGCATAAAAAAAAAAGTGTTGCGGGACTCGCGCTTACCTTCACTAGGAATAGGCAGGTGAACTTCCGTGCATTCCGGTGGGCCTCGGGGAACTTCAGCGCAGCAGCGCCACCTGGTGGACGTCGGAGGAACTACCTTAGTGAATCCCAGCCGGACCCGAATCCACCACAGAGAACGCACCGCTGGATCGCGAATGGACCACGTAAGTAAATCTGCCCCATGGTGTAGTATGTTCAAAAATGTTTAAAATTTATTGCACTCATCATACTCACAAAAAAATACTTTAAAAATGTGCATATCTCATTCAATTGCTGGACGCTAGCTCATAGATTCACCCTGCCCAGGATTTCACCTTCAAGGCTTCAACTCCCTGGAAGAAGCCTTGAAGGCGAAACCCTGGGTCGGACGAATCTGTGGGCTAGCGTCTCGCAATTGATTGAGATATGCACATTTTTAAATTATTTTTGTGAGTATGATGAGGGCAATAAATGTAAACATTTTTGAACATACTACACCATGTGTGAATTGATTTCTGCATTGCTTTATTTTAATGGGACAAGTAGTCAGCATTCAGCACTCACGGGAAGCCACCAGGTTAAGTATAAAAACAGTCTTCTTTATTAGCATCTCAGGAACGGTACAAATGTAATGTGCAAATGATCAACACTTTTCGACGCAGCGCGTCTTAGTCATGGCTTCCCGTGAGTGCTGAATGCTGACAACTTGTTCCATTTTGATTCTACTTCGTGCACCGAGTCTGATAACAGAGGACTCTGAACTCCAGGTTGTTGGGTGAGCTGAATACACACCTACAGGTGTTACATTACTTTTTTTGCTTTATTTTAGACTCAGGCTAGGACTAAGAATGGATTGTTCGAAATGTGTCAGTTTGTCTATATGGCCCCATTATTTCGCCTTCAAGGCTTCAACGCCCGGAAGAAGCCTTGAAGGCAAAACCCTGGGTAGGGCGAATCTGTGAGCTAGTGTCCCCCAATTGATTGAGATATGCACATTTTTAAAGTATTTTTGTGAGTATGGTGAGTGCAATAAATTTAAACATTTTTGAACATACTACACCATGTGCAAATTGATTTCTGCATTGCTTTATTTTAATGGAACAAGTAGTCTGCATTCAGCACTCACGGGAAGCCACCAGGTTAAGTATAAAAACAGTCTTCTTTATTAGTATCTCAGGAACGGTACAAACGTAATGTGCAAATGATCAACGCTTTTCGACGCAGCGCGTCTTACTCATGCCTTCCCGTGAGTTCTGAATCCTGAATACTTGTTCGATTTTGATTCTACAACTGTTTTTTACTTCGTGCACTGAGGCTGGTACCAGAGGACTCTGAACTCCAGGTTGTTGGGTGAACTGAATACACACCTACAGGTGTTACATTACTTTTTTTGCTTTTTTTAGACTCAGGCTAGGACTAAGTATGGATTGTTCGAAATGTGTCAGTCTGTCTATATGGCCCCATTATGTTTTAAATTTTTTGTGTCTAATATAAGTTTGAATCTACTTTTTTGAGCAATACATGCCTGGATGCTGGATTTTGTCCTTAATGAAATTGTGTGCAAATGTGTCCAGAGCAGCGCCAATTGTGCCACATAATTGAACACCGTGCCCCACTATAAAATTATCTGGCGCAAGCTGCGCAGGAGTGAGGAAAGCTACACAAAGGCAGATAGAAGCACTCTTTATATATTTGGGCCAATGACTTCCTATTGGTAGGTGTGCTGGTGATAGACTTTATGAACTGGTTTAAAAGTGGGAAAATGGAATATCAATATATTGGTCTTGGTGGATTTTATTAAAGGAGTATTCCTGGAATATGAGCGCTTGATATAAAAAAAAACATAAATTGGCTATAAATTAATTAGTACAACAAAACACAATGGGGGTCATTTATCTATGGTCAGGATGTTTGTGTGTGACTTTTTATGGCTATACTGGCTTTTGGATTTGTTTAATTTATTTTAGAGGTTGATGTATCAGGCAACTGAGAACTGGGGGTTTTTGTGACTTTTTATTAAAAAGTTGCGCAAAAGTCGCAAGCATTTCTGCAACCACTTCTAAAGTTTTCCCTGTGTATGGCTGGGACTGGAGTTTATTTGTGACTTTAAAACCATTATTTTTACCAAATATGCACCATTTTACAATGATTTGCACCAAATGTGTGCCCTTTTTATACACCTGCATTTGTATTTTAAAGATATATAAGGTGGAACATTGCTAGTCTAACTTTGCTAGTCTAACTTTTTTGGCTTAAATATGCAAATGCACCAAAAAAGTCACAAATATTATAGGAAAAAAAGAGATAAGCCTAAGATAAATGACCGCCATAGTCCTTGATCACAAAATGGACCTTAAATTGTTTGTTTTTATGTTTTACAAAATCTTATGGGCTTTCTAAAGTAGGCAGAGTTAACTTCAAGATGGCCGACACAGAATACTACATCTCTTATGATCCTTCAGTTCTCTGTAACAGCCCTCTTCCTCCCTCGTATGCTCTGCTCCCAGTGACAGGAGATCCTGCTCTGTTACCATAGTAATGATGTGTAACTGCCATCACTGCACGTTACCCCACTGAGATGACGTCTCACCACAACACTGACCGTACTGCATGCACTGCAAGCAAAAGGACTGCAGCCAAACATAATGGTGATCACTGCACTTGCCCAGGCAGGTGCAGGACATGTGATGTGAACTTGTGACTAGCAGCCACCTTCTGTCCTGTGTCTTCTACACAGGGACAAAGTCAGGACTGATTAAAGGACCAGTAACATTTTAATTCTCCATCATTGTCTATGTCCACAGTATTTTTCTGCTAAGGGGAGTAACATTTTAAATAACTAATTGCATAGAAGCCTGTATTTTAATAACCATTTGAATATGAATTATGCTTATTCCTGGAATACCCCATTACCAAGAGCAATCCATATTGGACTGTTGCCTTCTTTGAGCTGATAGGAACAGATACACTTCAGATGAGCAAGTACTCTTCTTATTACTTACAAGTAGGGTAGGGAAGACCTAAACCAAAATGTTCCAGCCCTTGCTGAACGTAGTGAGTTCAGGTTCCCAAGCCTGAAGTCGGACTTCAGCTCAACCCCACCAGCAGTTAAATCTTCAAATGCTGCTGGCACAAGTTCACATCCATTTTCTCATGGATTGTCACTGTGTGATGATGTCACAGGCAGCAACAATCCTGGGATAAATGGCGGCTCACACAATTTGGCTGAATTCAGCAAACCCAAATCTGAACGGGTCCACTCATCATTATTAATGAGGAACAAGTATCCAATCGCAGATGCACTCAGTCCTCAGTATGAATATTAAACTCACTGGGTAGATGGAAAGTGAGCAGGACACACCCCCTCTGAAGACATGTAGGGGCACATGTATCATAGCTTGGTCTCTCTGAGGTGAATTTTAGAGACATTTGGCAGCTAGTTTTTGCGCCTTATGTATGTTCCTGTGATACATGTTCAGTTTTTCCTATCCTGGCAGGCACACATTTTGGCTTCTTTTAGAGACTTTTTGTTGCTAATGTCTCAAATCCACATAGACATAAGCCACGTAAGGGGTTCCATACAGGAGAAGACACAAGCCATGTGAGGGGGTTATAAACAGGAGAGGACACAAGCCATGTGAGGGGTTATATACAGGAGAGGATACAAGCCATGTGAGGGGGTTATATACAGGAGAAGATACAAGCCATGTGAGGGGTTATATACAGGAGAGGATACAAGCCATGTGAGGGGTTATATACAGGAGAGGATACAAGCTATGTGAGGGGTTATATACAGGAGTGGACACTACTGTTAATTTGGGATTTAACATGTTGTATTTTAATGCATTTTGTAACCTATTACAACAGCTGATGAGAGGTGATTTGCCTTATTTCATTACTTTTAACATTTGAATTTACAAAATGCATAGTAAATGCAATGTTAACACATATGTTACCGCAGCGTTTATATTGTGTTTTGTAAACACAAATGTTAACAGTAATGAGATAAAGCAAATCACTTCCTCAGCTGTTAGGTTCAAAATGCATTAAAAATGCAATTAAACCGCTACGTGTGACCTCACCCTTAGAAGTAACCAATAAAAAAAAATTAAAAATTCAAGCATTTTCACAAAAGAGGTTACTGTGCAAAATGTTAAACATTTAAAGCATGTGAAATAATTCCAATTTACATGTTAAAATCGGGCCCATGAAAAAAAAGCCTAAAAAGTCTGATAACTGATAGACAAGTGAAAAGTCGCACTAAACATCTGGGAAACTAAGATACATAAGGCACACTGCACAAGGTTCAAACCAAGGCATACTTGAAAAAAGACAGGTGAAAAGTCGCAAAAAAACGTCCCAAATATGACAAAAGTCGCAAAAATTTAGACAATTTGACTAGCAGATATAATGATACATGTTCCCCGTAGTATAACATAAAGTTGATTTTAAGGAGATGTGAGGGGATCATTTTTTAGCTAAATGAAGGGTTTTTATGTAGTTACTTAATAGGGCTCTATGGGAACATGTTACTGGCTGTATTCATTGTGCGGCGAGATTCAGTTTAAGTCTGTGTTTCCATACCCTGTTTTTGGATGTAATTTTTGAAGCTAAAGCCAGGTTGATCATCAAGGGATCATGGATCAAAGGAAAAGTATGCTACTTCTACAATACATTCCTAAATACAGTCTTAAACAACATCTAGGGGGCCATTTATCTTTATGTTTCTTCCTGTTTTTTTATGTCTTTTTTGAGACTTTTTTTGTCACATTGCAATTTTTGCAACTTTTTCGGGGCATTTTGAAATGGGCGCCATACATTTATTTATAACATTTATCATTTATATTTGTTTAGACTCATTTATCTTCTATTTTCTACGGGCTAAATTTTGCAAACGAAATTTATCATTTCAAATTTTCTAAAATTTGGGCCATTTTTTGGATCAAAAAACTCCAGGCAAAACAATACTGAATGAAAACTTAGAAAATGGAAAGAAATGACTTGAGACATTTGTGCTACATTATTACAAATGTTTCAAAAAGAGATCTGAAGAAAAAATTAACACAAGTTAAAATTGAGATTGATAAATTGCCAAAATAGCAGACGGAAAATAGACAGGCAAAAACAAAATAAAACACAAAAGATATTTTTTTCAAAGTGTAAAATTTGGATGTTTAAAGGCTAAACAAAGAAACCAAAAACTATTGATCTTTAAATCACTGAAAACATTATCAACCTGTTTAAATACATTGAAAAGTAAATCCTCAATAATAAGTTAACCCACAATTTTTTGGTTGGCTGTTTAGAGTTTTGTTTTCTGTCCTTTATGGGACAATAATGTCCATCTATTTTCAAACCAAAGCTGCCCATTAAATGGAGACAGACAAGATTGTATCTGTTCTCTATACTGTGGTTACACCAATGTTGAATCCCATCATGTACAGGATCAGGAATAAGGAGGTTAAGAATTGTATAAGGAAGCTCATCAAAAAAACAATCAGAAGTTTCTCAAAATAGTGGATGCTATTGTATCCGTGGTAGTGTTAGAGTCCCCTCTCTCTTGAGTCCACCATCTTTGACACATGTTTCTTCCTACTTCTTGCTTCTCCTTTAATTTTTCTTTCTTTTTTTTAAATATTTTTATTGTTCAGTTGCCATTTTCGTGCTGTTGGCCCTTGTGCTTATGCTTTCGATGGACATTCCACCCTACACATCAATCTACATTCAGTCCCAATATGACATGAGAATGGAGGTTTTTTTGGGTGTTTTCATCTAACATGTTTATGATTTGTTGAGGAAGTCCTGTTCATAAGTCACTTTCTTTCAATTGTTGTAGTTTTTTCTTTTTTGTACAAAGTTTGGATAGAAAGTAAATAATAAGAGATTGAGAAATGTTTAACACTTTTAGAACTTTAAGATGCTTTTCTTAATTAGAGCCTGTATCAGGAGACCCATCATTATCATTGAACTTTCTGAACTTTGTGCCAATTTTCCAACTCATCTCATATAAAGATCAGTAATGCTAGCATTCACGTCTGAGTTTTTTAAGCAATAAAGACATTCAACCAAGACAAAAGTAGAACAAGAAAGCAGCATTTCTGAATTTAAAAAAAAAATAGTTAATATAATTTTTATACTTACATGAAATTATTTATTTTTTGGTGGACTGACATGGTCATAAGGTAGGTAAAAAACAAAACTGTTCTAGCAAAATATATAACAACCCCATCACTTCTGTTTTTCAATTTAAACTTTTACCACCGTTGGGAGAAGATTTTTATTTTTTAACATTTTTTTTATTAGGATGACTTTTGCAGAAATAGTATTTGAGAAAATGTTGTTTTTCATTCACATTTTTAATCAAAACCTTATAGATGGGAAATAAAAAAAATCTATGTCTTATGGTTTTCATTTTGCTAGATCTCCATCTTGCTTTGGTACATAAAGCTGCATCAAAAGCTTCTGTGATATTTTTACTTTTTACATAGATTGTATTTCGATTGCATTTTGTTGCAGCTTTTATTACGCAGATATGGAGGCCCTAAGAGGTCATATTTATTGACAAAGGCTAAATGGAATTACAGGGTGAATGTTTACATTCCTTTTCTATGTTTCACCAGCTAAAGACAACTTTGATTTCTTAAGGTTCTGGAGGTTTCTATGAAGACCTATAACCTGACACTTCCAGACGTGTTCTATTTACTTGGATTATCTGCTGTCCCTCACATCCAGATTATAGGGTTCCTTATGTTTGTGGTGATTTATATTATTGCAATGGCAGGAAATTGTCTTCTTCTCATTACTGTGAGGATCAGCCCAACATTACACACCCCTATGTACTTCTTCCTGAGTAATCTCTCCTTCATTGACATCTGTTTCTCTTCTGACATAGTCCCTGTGATCCTCATGAATACCCTATCCACTGACAAGAGCATCTCAGTAGAAGGATGTGTTATCCAGATGTTCTGCTATGTAGTATGTGGGGCTGCTGAGTGTATCTTACTTGCTGTCATGGCTTACGACAGGTTTGTAGCCATTTGTAGACCGTTACACTATAGCAGTATTATGAACATGAGGTTTTGTATTATCCTAGCGCTAACTCCATGGATTGTTGGTTTTATAAACTCCACCATACAAGTGCACATCACCTGGAGACTTCCCTTCTGCAGGACTCATCACGTTGAACATTTCTTTTGTGAAGTACCTCCCTTTCTAAGACTGTCCTGCAAAGACCCGTTGCTAAATGAGATATCAATGTATGTAGCAGCTGGGATCATTGTTTTATGCTCTTTTCTCTTGACTCTGATTTCCTATACTTACATCATTTCCACCATTCTAAGAATCCACTCTTCACGGGGAAGACATACAGTGTTTTCTACATGCACCTCCCATCTCACTGTTGTCACCCTCTATTATGGAACCATCATGTCCGTTTATCTTCAGCCTCGGTCTTTCCACTCTGTGGAGAAAGACAAGATTGTATCTGTTCTCTATACTGCGGTTACTCCAATGTTGAATCCGATCATCTACAGTATCAGAAATAAGGAGGTTAAGAGTTCTATAATAGCAAACAACAGGAAACTAATGAAATGCTGTAGATACTTTCTGCAATGAGTTGTTGTAGTTAAACTTGATCAAACGGCAATTATTTACCATATAAATAGACTTTTCTGTGTGATGTCCTGTTCTGAATTTGCACCCACTGTCTACCATATTTATACTTTTCACTCACAAATAGAAATAGAACAAAACCCCATTGTGTACCAGTACCATTTGCTAGTCCGCCATTCTGGGTGAGCAGACAGAAGTCTCCTGGCAAGAGTTGAACCATTATACTTTTCACCAGTTGCTTAAAGAATACACTTGAGTCTTTTTGCGCTTCTTTAATGTCTCCACTTGGATTATCCAGCCCCGCACGAGTGAAGAGTTTCCAACAGAAGAACTCACCCGACCCCAGCCTTACATACGTCAAAATAGAAATAACATGGATAATTTTTTTTTTTTTAAACTTTAAGGTGAATATATTGTATACAGGTTTCATACAAATTCATTTAGGTAATAGTGGGCTTGATCAGGGGCATAACACAGCCATTGCAGTTGTAGCAGCTGCTACGGGGCCAAAATGTAACCATGCTGTTTCCCTGGGCCCTTCTTTCCCTGCTTACCGCAACAGCATAACAGTAAGAGAGGCCCCGCTACAAACAATGTAATGGGGCCCCATCTGCTGTGCTGTCCATAGAGCCACCCACTTGTGCCAGCTGCTCACTCTCCCACTTGCCCGCACAGATGGCCGAACTCCTGCCCAACCGCTGGCACATCCGCCCTCCAGCACATCAGCCCTCTCTTCTGCCTTTCCCCCAGCCCAAAGCACAGCCACCTGCCCTCTACCCTGCCCAACAAAGCCAGGAAAACTGTAAGCCGCCAACTGCCCCAACACCCTGTTCGAACAGAGAGCCAAACTCCCACCTGCTCTGCAATGCTGTCGACCATCCATCGACCAATCTAACTGAGCTCCCTTCTATGGATTACACATCTACCTTTCTGCCTGCACCACCGCCCACCAGGACAATAAAAAAGCAAGTAACTTTATATGTTTATGTGTCTGTGCATATATACAGTTAATATGCATACATATATGCTGTATGTGTATATCTGTTGTATCTGTTTATGTATATGTAAGTATAAGTGTATATGGTGTGTATGTATGTGTATATGCTATATGTATACGCAGAATGTGTGCACTGCATGCACTGCATTCATGCGTGTACGTGCTTTATGGATACCCTGTGGGCACATTTACTAACCTGGTCGGGAGGAGTTCCCGAAAGTGCATTGCCCTCTCCATCCACCTGCACCCAGCATGTGATGTAGTATTACGTCACATGTCGGTAAGGGGTTAATGACCCATTTGAATATGAATTATTCTTATTCCTGGAATACCCCTTTAACAAACAAGACCATTCCATATTGGACTGTTGCTTTCTTGGGGCTGATAAGAAAGCATAAACTTCAGATGGTTCTCTTCTTATTACTTATGAGTAGGGTTGAGCAGACTCAGACCGAAATGTCCAGGTCCATGTTCAAGTCACCAAACCATAACTCAAACTTCAGCTCAACCCCACAATTGCAATGACAAGTGTTAACTCTTCAGATGCCGCAGGCACATGCTCACATCCAGTTGCTTGAGGATTTTTCACTCCCTGATGAGGTCACAGATAGCCGTGATCCCAGGGAAAATGGCGGCCCACACGATTCGGTTCAAATTTGGCTGCTTACCCAAAACTTGAACAGGTCGGTTCATCAATACTTATGAGGACCAAGTATTCAATCTCAGCTACACTCAGTCCTGAGTCAGACTAGGAGGCTGGAGGGAGAGTGTTATCATCAGATCACCCAAGTCTTTAGCACCTGGAATTATGCTTCTGGTATCATTTTTAAAATCAGATTATTGAGAGTGCGTTGTTGAAATGCAGTTAGTGTCTGGCATCCACCAGGCGAAATCATCTTTAGGCCACCAATGCAACTAACTAGAAAAAATTCTAGACTACTCCTAATTAACCTCTTCCCACTCCGCGGTGGAGATATCCACCGCTAAGTGCATTGACTTAGGGCTCAGCTCTGGATTTGAGCCGAACCAGTATCGCGATACATGGGGTGCTGACTGCAACTAACAGCCGACACCCCAGTGTAACACCAATGGGCTCCAATTGTGGGTGTTTAAACCGTTAATTGCTGCAGTCAGCATGACCGCGGCATTTAACCTGCCTTCCGGGGGTCTTTCCCCTACAATTGGCCCCCCGCGCCTACTTTGGTGGTCACCGATCATTTCTATAACAGCCCTGGGTCCCGATCCGGAACCCACAGCTGCCTGCCAGCAGTGCCTGCAGGAAGGCGTCTATTACGTCATTTTAAAGGCACAGTGTCAGCCTATGGATGTACATTTGTATTGCAAGATATTATCATGAACAAGCAATCAGATGATTTCTTGCTCATGTCCCATGATGGAAACAGTAAAAAACAGTAAAAATAAAAAGTTAATCAATAAAAAATGCACATAATCCCCATAACATATGAAGAGACATATAACCCATAAAAATCTAAATCATAACACAAACCCCACATATATAGTATCACCTCGTAACAACCCATACAAAAAAGTAAATCATTATTAAACCTGCACGATGAACGCCGTTAAAAAAACTTTTAAAAAACCCACCAAAAATTATGATTTTTACCAATTGAATCCCACAAAAAATGCAATAAAAAGTGATCCAAAAAACAAAAGTACAACATGCAAACGTGCAAAGTACAACATGTCCCGCAAAAAACAAGCCATGAAACAACTCCATAGCCTAAAAAGTAAAAATGTTATGCTACTTGGAAGACGGCAATGCAAAAATGATAGATTTTTCCGCACATTAGGGTTTTACTTGGCAAATTTAGTAAAACGTAAGAAAAAATATTCAAGTATGGTATCCCCATAATCATATTGACCCATAGAATAAAGATAACATGATTATTAGGCTATACATTGAACACCAAAAAAAAGTAAAATATCCAGTGCAGAATTGATGCTTTTCTACTCCTGTCCTCAAAAAAAAAGTTCCTAAATTTTTAACAAAAGGGGATACCAACCCTAAAATGGTAACACTGGAAAAAGCATCTCATCCCGCAAAAAAATTGCCATCACATAGACCCAATAATGATAAAGCTAAAATTTTATAGCCTAAAAAAGGGGCCAGTGAGAAATCTAAAGTTCCTGCCAGCTGCAGGTCCCGTCTTTCCTTTTGCATCTCTGTGCGCCCATAAAACAAGTAGCAGCCACATGTGGGGGGGTCTCTGTGCTCGGGAGAAATTACATAGCAAATTGTAAGATGAGTTTTCTCATTTTATCTTTTGGAGATGTGTCAATTTTAGGGATAAATGAACATATAACTGACATTGACCATTGTAAATTTCACTTCCATTCTGATGTAATTACTATGAAGATCTCAAGGGGTTAACAATCTTCCTAAAAGCTGTTTCTGATAAAATGAGGGGTGCAGATTTGAAAATAGGATGTTTATGTGGGGGTTTTTTGATGTTAAATATGTAAAAATTCATTCAAATTTGTATTTATCCCAAATATAGTCAATTCCAAAATAGTCAATTCTGAAAATACATAAAAAATCAATATTCAATTTGTAAGCCACATGAAATAAAAATAAATTATCCAGACATTTCAAAAATTATGAAAATGTAAAGTAGACACATGGCAAATGTTATTCAACAACTTATTTAGGTGGTAAATCTATGGGCCTGAAAACACGATGATTTCGAATTTCGAAAATGGCAAATTTTTTTTAAAAATGCATCATTTTTTCTTTTTTTTAAATAAATAAACTCAAAAGCCAAAATTTACCACTAAAATGAAGTACAACTACAGATGAGCAAGCACTAAAATGCTCGAGTGCTCGTTACTCGAGTCAAACTTTTTTCCGATACTCATTTCGAATAACGAACCTCATTGAAGTCAATGGGAGACTCGAGCATTTTTCAAGGGGACAAAGGGGACCAATAAAATGTGTCATTTTATTGAGAAATAAGGAAGTCAGTCCTGTTTCTTCGTTTTTTTTATTCAACGGCATATTTGTGGAACTTCAAAAAGGAGAATGACCCGTGTTAAACATCTGCAATGTGTTCTCCACACATATTGTTCTTCACATACTATTGTGAAGAATACCTTTGTGTACTCATGTCTTCTGATAAGTTAGCAGATGTATGGAAACATCTGCAATGTGTTCTTCACAGATATTGTTCTTCACATACTAATGTGAAGAACACCTTTCTGCACTTATGTCTTCTGATAAGTTAGCAAATGTACGGAAACATCTGTAATGTGTTCTTCACTGAGAAATGGCAATGAGCCGTTTCGAGTACGCTAATCAAGCTCGGACGAGTATGCTCGCTCATCTCTAAGTACAACATGTGGGGAAAAACAGTCTCAGAATCGCTTTGTAACAGTGTTCAAAAGTTATAACCATATAAAGCAACGCAAGTAAAAATCCGAAAAATGGGGCTGAGCCTTTATTTGTAAAATGGCTGTGTCCTTAAGGGGTTAAATTGCAAAACATGCAAACGTGTTTCCAAACTCTTAAACACACTAGGAAAGATTTCTCATAGTGTCTGCAGACTGAGACAGAACTTCCTGTACGCACCAGATTTATCAAATTGTCTGATGCCGAATATTAGATCTGTGTGTTAAACAGATAACAAATTTGACTCAATTAATAAACTGTGCACAGTACTTTGTACATGGAATGTTATGGACTTGTAGGATGGCCTGTTTTCTACATAACAAACTGCACTCTGTTGACCATAATTAATATACCGTATATACTTGAGTATTAGCCGACCCGAGTATAAGCCGAGGCCATTTATTTTGCCACAAATAAATGGGAAAACTTATATCTAAGTATAGGTCTAGGGTGGGAAATACATCGGTCACAACCTCCACTGGTAATGAATTGCCCCATGCTGCAGCCACCCCCAGTAATGAAATTCCGATCAGCCTCCCCTAGTAATAAAATGCCCTGTAGCAGAGTCCCTAGTAATGAAATGCCCTGCTGCCAGCCCCCTCTCCCACTATGAAGTCCCTATAATGTCAGCAGTGAAGACACTGCAGCATCATAGTGTGCACCGGCTAGCAGAGCGCATGAACGCATCTCTGTCTGCTTTGTTAAAGATGAAGAGCTGAATGGAATTGGAGCCGTGTGGAGTGGAGAAGGCAGCATGAAGGTAAGTATGGAAGGTTTTTTTTTTTATATAGCCTTGTGTATAAGCCAAGGTGAGGTTTTTCAGCCCTTTTTTGTGCTGAAAAACCCGGCTTATACACAAGTATATACAGTATCATGTTGTGTACTGAAAAGCTGGAAAAAATCCAAATGCAGTGACATGTACAAAAAAACCATTTGCTTGCTCATTTTGTTATGTTTTAATAGATTTAAAAATTAAATAAAACCTTTGCGACAAAAAATTATTTCACCATTTTGCTATATTCTTACAGCAATTGGATGTCTTTTTTATAGGAAAGATACTGTTTTTATTGCAACCATTTAGGTGAGTGTCTTACATTTTGATCCCTTTTTATCACATTTTTTATATGTTGCAAAATATTGAAAAAATGTTCATTTGGATATTTGAGTGCTATTTCCCATTAAAGGGGTCACAGATGGAAACAATTGTTTGTATATATTTATAGCTCTGGAATTCTGTTGGTTGATTTATTTTTATTTTAAATATATAAAAAAGCTGATTTGAAATTTTTTTACATTTTTGAAATTTTTTTTTACTGGTTTTATGGCCATCAAAGGTAGTTTATCCCTAGGGGGTATGATTGCTCTGCATATTACACTGTAATGTCTTTGCGGTATAAGGGGACTTTTTTAGTGATCTGTATTGGTTTGTTATAGGGAGACCGATCTGTGCAAAAGACAGGCCTAGGGTCTAATAGAGCCTCATGAATGTCATTGCAATGGTTGGTTTATTGCTTGGTTTAATTTGAGTCTTTTTTTAAAATTCTTAGAAAAATGTGTATCAGGAGACCTGTTATTATCACTGAAAGCTTAAAATATCATTACAAATCTCCAGCCACTCATTTACAAGAAGAAGGAAGACATTTGTGATACCTAATATAAAGTCATGTCATTCTAGTTCTCAGGTCTGCCCTTCTTTTCGTCAGAAAGACACTGAACTGATGTAAGCAGAAATAGCCATAAGAAATAACTAGCCGTGTTGATTTTTTTTTTTTTTTAAATCCAAAATATGTTTGGTTATTTTTTATATATTTATGCTAAAATGAAATGTCCTCTTGATTGTGAGACTAGTAACCAAATGGTTTTAAGGTAGGTAAAAAAACAAAAATGTAAATGAAATCATGATTTATTATGATAAAATAAAGGGTATACAGGCAATCCCCAGGTTATGTACAAGAGAAGTTCCATAGGTTTGTTCTTAAGTTGAATTTGTATACAAAACTGTATACTTTATAATTGTTTATATAAAGTTTTTTGCCCCAGTGACAATTGGAGTTTAAAATTTTTTTTTGCTGTAATTGGACTAAGGATTACCACTACAGGCAGTCCCCGGGTTACATACAAGATAGGGTCTGTAGGTTTGTTCTTAAGTTGAATTTGTATGTAAGTGGGAACTGTATATTTTATCATTGTAATCCCAGCCAGAACATTTTTGGTCTCTGTGACAATTGGATTTTAAAAATGTTGGGTTGTCATAAGAATCAATATTAACACTAATGTTTCATTGCAGACACCTGTGATAATTGTTATAGCTGATTATTGTAGCCTAGGACTAAAGTACAATAAATTACCAATATGCAGAGGTCCTTTGGAACTAGGGGTCGTATGTAAGTCGAGTGTTCTTAAGTAGGGGACCGCCTGTAAATGTTAATTACAGACACTTTACAGCTAATTATTGCAATCTAGGACCATATTAAAGTCGGGTGTCCTTAAGTAGGGGACCACATGTATATGAAACTTGTCCAATTCTATCTATGTGTAAGGGGATTGTTTATAATGTACTCTTTATACTTTGGGAGAATAAATACTCCAGGAAAAAATATATTAGTGTAGAGGATATTTTTGAATATTTAAGATTTCAAATCTTTATTTGGATTTTCGATGGCACACATCATTTTATTCTAAGCCAATTACCAAATAGATGGAAAATACAAAAACTAATTCTTATACTTATATTCTCAATTTAACGTTTTTACATCCTGCCTCTATAGTACCTCCTTTTATTCTGCTTCAGCATTTTCAAATATACATCAGTCTTTATATTAATATTTTGGAGGCATTTACAAGAATATAAACTTTTAGAATCCTAAGGAATATAATTTAGTTTTCCAAAAATGCATAACATAAGGCAATGTAAGTGCTTTATACTATTTTTACCATGTACAATAGGGGATACTAAAAGCTTTGGCTTTCCTTTATGCTATTTTGTTTCTTTTTACTGTAATTAATCTTTTCCCTCGATCTACTTGACCAGGCCACAAATGTTGACCTGAAAAATGTATCTTTAAATGCTAATAACTTTAGAATGCTTTAAGGTACCATAGTGAATTTATAGATTGTAAAAATTAAATTAATTTTTCAAAATAATTTGTTTAGGGACCATTGGAACCCCTATAAATCAACCCGGTTTTAAAACGGCACCCATCAATTTGTTAAAATAGCTTTTAAAAAGCATGTTTAGGCTTCAAGAGTTTCACAAGGACACATTGAGCTTAAATTATGAGAGCAATACTTGGCTTTTAGAGGACATTTTTTACCTTTGTCCCATTTGCAGAGCCTGAGAGATATCAGGAAAGGATAAAACATCAAAGAATTACCCCAATTTGAAACAGGCACCCCAAAGAACGTTAAAGCATATTTAACATTTGGCCTTCACAAGTGCTTGCCAAAAAGGAATGATTGATGAAAATTACAATTTTTCCACACATATCTTTGTATATATTATGTTGTATCCAGTTCATGCCACTATAAAAAGTCCTTAATTTTTTAAACACTCAACATGTGACTTTTAGCATTTTGCACTTAAAGGGGTATTCCAGGAATCAGCATAATTCATATACAAGTGGGCACTCAAAATATAAGCTAATGTGTAATTAGTTGTTATTTAAAATTTTGCTCCCCTTAGCAGAAAATGCTGGTGACAGAGACTGTAATGAAGAATTAAAATGCTACCGGCCCTTTAATCAGTCCGTTAATTTCCTCCGCGCGGTCCGTTGCAGGACAGAAGATGGCTGCTGGTCACATGTCCACATCACATGTCCTGTACCTGCCTGGGCAGGGTCATGTGATCACCACTATGTTTGGCTGTAGTCGGTTGGTTGCAGTACATCCAGTATGGCCTGTGTTGTGGTGATGGCAGTTACACATCATTACTATGGTAACAGTGCAAGAAAACCTGTTAGATCATCACTGGGGGCAGAGCATACGAGGGAGGAGGAGTTACTGAGAACTAAAGGATCATGGAACTTGTAGTTTCCAGTGGCGGCCATCTTAGTGATAACTCCACCTACTTTAGAGAGGCCATAAATTTTGTAAATCATAAAATCAAATTATTTAAGCTCCGTTTTGTGACTAATGACATTGAGTATTGTTGTATTCATTTATTTATATCATCATGGGTTTTTGTGTCAAACGTTCATATTCCCGGAATACCCCTTTAAGGTCTTTTTTCTGATTTATAAAGCATTGGTAGAGGCACTGAAGTGAAATAAAAACATAAATCCCCAACAATTGGGCAGATTTTATAAACCACACCCTTGAAATTCACCTGGTGCTTTCTAAAAATGACAGCACCACAGCTGGAGCTAAGTGATAATTGAACTTTTTGTCATACAGAAGTCATTTCCATGCACAGTGTGACTTTTGGCTATTCCTGGAGCATTGCAAACCAATTAAAAAAGACTCTTCAATTTTTTTTATTTTAAAATATTTGATTAAAAAATAGCTATGGGTTATGGGTTTATCATAGAACCTTTCAAAAATATTTAATTTAAATTGTTGACAGATTTTGCCTTTTTAATGTTAGATAAATCAATGTATAAGGAATTACAAAGCCAAAGGTTTCTGTTTGATTTCTTTTCTTTTAAATCCTGAACACCAAGAAGTGCAAATTGATGGAAAGAAGGTGGCTCTGATTACCATGTGACTGGAATGTCATGGATATGGTTTTATGGAACATAATTAACAGATCAAAACAACCTTGACTAAGAATTTATATTTAGGTACCAGAGGCACTTCAGTGTTCTTGAGCACCAATAGTTTTAGCCTGAAGGGGTAAATCCCATCAATTTTATAACTTTTTTAAGCATTGTAATTTTGTATATTAAAACAACTATAAATACTTTTGCTCTTTGTTGCCCTATTAATATGTTCTAATCCTTGTTGAGGTAAATTACAATTAAAGTACTGTGTTTTTGAATGCATACTTGTTCGGTGCATTGAGTAGACATCCCTTAGGTTGTGACAACTAATGGTGGCAGCATTTCTGTCAATGTGTGAATAAGTGTGAAGTGTAGTTACCCTTTACAGTCAGATCCAAAGTCATGTGTGAAAGAAAGTGTTTCATAAAAGACCCCTGAGGGAAATGTTCACTTTTTTTTATTGTACTTTATTTTTTTTCTTTTACAAGTTTTCCCCTGTAACTGAGGCATCTGCAAGATGGGGATTCTGATCAGAGCTGGACAAATTGTACAGTATGTGCAGTAATTGTACAGTATGTGATTTAACATGTGGATCCATTCAAAACTATTATTTTGTGTCTAGCTTTAGATCTCTGCATTTGGTCCTATTTTCAAGAATATGAATATGACAATCTGTAAAATAATGGAGACAAGAATAAAAAATAACTGGAGAAACCAATTGCACATTTTATGCTAAGGAAAAAAGTCAAATATAAAAAAATATATAAACTGTAGTTACCTGTAACAAACACAAAATCTTGGCTGTAGTCTACATTGTTTATACATTGACATTCTGAGTAGAAATTGATTATGTTGCTTCTTTGTTCAAGGCTCTGCATGTTTCTATGGATAACTTGAACCAGACTCTTCCAGACATGCTCTACCTGCTTGGGTTATCTACAGTCCCTCACCTCCAGGTTATAGGGTTCCTTATTTTTGTGGTGATGTATATTCTCACATTGGCAGGAAATTGTCTTCTTCTCATTTTAGTGAAGATCAGTCCAACATTACACACCCCTATGTACTTCTTCCTAAGTAATCTTTCTATCATTGACATCTGTTTTTCCTCTACCATTGTTCCTGTGATCCTCATGAATACATTGTCCACTGACAAGAGCATTCCAGTAGAAGGCTGTATTATCCAGATGTTCTGCCATTTATTGTGTGGGGCAGCGGAGTGTATCTTACTTGCCGTTATGGCTTACGATAGGTTTGTAGCCATATGTAGACCATTACACTACAGCAGTGTTATGAACATGAAGTTGTGCATTGTCTTAGCTTCAATTCCGTGGATTGTTGGTTTTATAAACTCTACCATACAAGTGCACATCACCTGGAGACTCCCCTTCTGCAAGACTCATCATGTTGAACATTTTTTTTGTGAGGTACCTCCCTTCTTAAGACTGTCCTGTAGAGATCCTTGGCTTAATGAGATAGCAATGTATGTAGCAGCTGGGATCATTGTTTTATGCTCTTTTCTCTTGACTTTGGTTTCCTATGTTTACATTATCTCCACTATCTTAAGAATCCACTCTTCACGAGGAAGACATACAGTGTTTTCTACATGCACCTCCCACCTCACTGTTGTCACCCTCTATTATGGAACAATCATGTCCATTTATTTTCAGCCTCGATCTTTCCACTCTGTGGAGAAAGACAAGATTGTATCTGTTCTCTATACTGTGGTCACCCCAATGTTGAATCCGATCATCTACAGCATCAGGAATAAGGAGGTTAAGAATTGTTTAATAACAAATATCCAAAAACTGCTGTCTTACAATTAATGTTATGTAAAAAAAAAAAAGGTATGAATGTACCATCTACCAGTATCTTTATGATTGCTTGACACTGGTCATCTTCTATATCTCGACTCATTTGGGCAGACGCATCTTTTTATTTGCACATTTTTTAGTTTCCTTTTTGCTTTTTCTTTTCATTTGCGTCTTTTTTGCAACTTTCTGAAACCCGTGGTGCACTAACTTTCCTGCTTTGTGCCAAATTCTTCTTTCAACTGCTGACAGATCTGGCCACATTATTTACCACTTATTTACACCTAAAAAGTCACAAAAAATGTGCAAAAATGTGCAATTTCTGAAATAGTGAAAAACATTTGCATAAAAAGCCACACAATTTATCTTAAGGAAAATTGCCCCTAGATAAATCAAAGGGCAGAAGTGCTCAACAAATATAAAAAAAACCATACCGCCGCACATTGCAAGTATATGATACATCTGCTCAATTGTTTACCTTGTTTATTATATTATATTATATTATACTTTATTATCCCAAACGGGAACTTATACTATTACAAATATAAAACACATGGAATTTTTAAGACTATTAAGTGTACCGGACTGTATAAATTGAGCTGAGTTGAATTCAATTTAATATAACAATACAATTTAAAATAAAGAAAAACTTTTTTATTTCCTTCAGTTTTGGGAAAAAATATTTCACTAGCTCTGGAGGTCTAGGTTAGGTATTTGTTAACACCTCATGGCAACACTAGGGGTTAGTACTCAGTAGTAGTGATGAGTGGACCCAGTTGGAATCCGAACCCCCGCTATTTAACACACAGGATCAGTGCTAGGTGTTAACTCTTTCAAAGTTGCTGGCAGCATTTAAATGGCCGACTGTGTGCAGGAGCTGTCTCCTTTTTCGGAATTGTTGCTCCCCATGATGTCAGTATGAATGGTCACCTCAGTATGTAGGCAGTGTGCATACAAGTTCTGCATTAACACCTTCCCAACATGTGACATAATAGTATGTCACGTGTTGGGTGTGGGTGCATGGAGAAGGCTCATGGGCTGACTGCAGCTTTAAAGAATTTTTACCCGCAATCATTGCCAGATCGATGACGGGTGTTAAATGGTAGGAAGGGGAGCTGAACCCCAACCCTGCCTTAAATTTCTGAATGATGTCCCGGTAGGGGTTCTGCATTGGGGGTTCAGATCCAATCATCACTATGAAATACCAGACACCACTATTTTCCTCATACTCCACAAAGTATTGATGGGCCTTTAGTTGGCTGCTTGGTGATTGATTATTAAACTTAACTTTGTCACTAATATTAAAGAACGCTGTATTTCCACATCAGAATGCCTTCAGTTCAGGTTTTATATAGAGATACGAACTTTCAGATGAGAAATGTTCTTTCAAAGCAGAAGGATGTATAAAACATATTTTTTATGATGAACTAGTAGCAAGACATTGTGGTGTTGGTTCTCCTCAACCTGAAGAAGGCATCATTCAGTTTTTGAAATATATTGGCCCACTATTGTTATTGTGTTTGTGTCACGGGACACTGCACGAAAAATGTGCAAACTGCTTCTCCTTATGTATTTATGAAGTGTTGGTGCTAGTTTTGTGTCGTAACTGCACTGTGTCCACCAAAAAAATCTTCACCAAAGGGGACGTTCTGATGCCAATTTGGATCATGTGTTTTGTGCGTTATGAGCCAAACATACCTAGAGACTGCTTGAGCTACACTGATCCAGAAACATATCTTGTTTAATCCCTGAACTGAGTGGTTTTGCTGATAAAACAATTATACAATCATGATAATGAGGCTGTGTTGCTCCTGTGCCTGGCTCAGTGCTTCTCCTCTTCCCCAAATGATGCACTGCTCCAGACTTGTCCCGCCCAGAATAAGCTATCACTGTGTTGGAAGTAATCAATCGCTGCACCATCCCCCAGCTCCTGTTTATTAGTCCTATCTGGGCAGTTCAGGAAGCTCCTCTGTATGTGGAAATAATGCATTTTTGTATGGCAGCCAGGCTGAACCTAACTTACCCAAGGTCCTGAATTTTATAATTGTTTTTTGAGCAAAACCACTCAGTTCAGGGGTTAAACAAGATATGTTTCTGCATCAGTGTAGCTACAGCAGTCTCAAGGTAAGTTTGGTTCACCATACATAACAACAAATGGTAGATTTCCTTTAATCACATGGATCAGTGTGCAGCTATTTCTAGGTTTAGGACTTGACATTTGACATCATTTTCCACCATCATAAAGTGAAAATCAGCCCTGTATATGAAGTGAAATAGGTACAATATGTACAATAACACCAACTATATTTTTACAGCATTTCTTTTTATCTACCCAATCTTTATTTATGGGACAAAAAAGGGCTTTATATTTAGTAGTTGGTGCCATCTAAATACCCCACCCCCACCCAAAATGAATCTCTTTATTTTCTTGATGCATGTATGTACATGGTTTAGAGTATTACACCAATACAGAATACTGATCTGTACCAAAATAGCCTACAATTTATTTCCATTGACCCTCTGACCTTCATTTTCAGAGGGCCACCTCTGTAGAAAAAATTTAAAACACACTCCCTTGTTGATAGGTAAGTAAATAGTAATTATGACTCCATAAATTATTGATGGACTCTATACCAGGAGTAGAATAATATTAGACAGACCATCATTCAAACTTCTGGTTGGGCTTTGAGAAAAAAGTAGCAAACTGGTTGAATGACCGCTGAGTAGCCAATCAACCAGCAATTAGCCCCTCAATAATCACAGTTATGACCTCTAATGGCATGGCTATGAATGGCCAGGTGGGACATGTGACACTGCTGTATTAGATGTCCCAGTGCCATTTCAGAACATAGACAGAGCTAGGGAGAGGCTGCTGATAGAGATAGGGTCATCAGGCAGGCAGGAACTAAGTAAAAATAAATGATTGCCCTTTTCAGGGCAGTTGGATTGGGAGAGGAGGTTGTTGTGAATCTGAAAAAAATTAGCTATTCATATGCTGCTTTAGTGCCATACATTACCATATTGTTGTGCCAGTCTTTGTACTATTTGCATTTTACAGTACTACTTTACAGTACCAGTCTTATAACTATTTATATCTGTATAACAAAAATACAATGAATGATGTATATTTACATTTACATTTACAGTGCTATGTGCATCATACAGTACTATTCATTATGGTGCTGTGCTAGGAGGCTCAGCTCTAGGCATTTGTATTAGTTTTTTTTGTTTAGTTTAGTTTTTAGCTTAGCTTTGTTGACAGTGTTTTGTTTTTTTGCTCAACTTACGTAGATCACTCCAGCCTCTGGGAATTTTGGATCTCCGGAACTCCAGCACTCCCAGCTTTCCAGCAGCTCTTGGCTCTCCAAGGCAACAGCAGCATCACCAGCAGCAATATCACATGTAGTTTCATGCTGATCCGGCACTCCACACTACAAAAAGATGCCGACTGCTCATGGATGGCACACCAGCACAGTGTCAGTATCATTGCTAGCAGCACCACCCAAACACCAGTATCAGTGGCACCATAACCAGCAGCACCAACATCACCAGCAACATTACCATAGCAACAGTAGAACCGGCACCAATGACACCAGTACCAACAATACCAGTAGCACCAACATTACCACAATTTTCAGCAGCACCACTAAATAGCCAGTCCCAATGCCACCAGAATCAAAAACACAAGTACCAGCCAGCACCACCCGCCGTCACTCAAGATGCCAGCATCCTGCCAACAACCCTTATAATCACTGGGTACCAATGGAGCACCACAAGTGCCAGTGGTACCACACAAGTCCAATACCATAAGTTACTACCCGGTGCTCTCTATGCTGTATCCCAACCACCAAGCCGCTAACAGCGGTATACTCTGGTGGCTTGTACCAACCTGTCCATGCCAGCTCCCCAACTATCCAGTACTGTAGGAAATGTCTTAAGGAAAAAAGTAGGTTGCACAAACAACCAGCCCCATCATTTGCCATGTCAGAACCATACTTAACATGATAGATGAACTATTCCGAAATATTTACATAACATGTCTGTCTTGCAAACCTTCAGACCACTGCCCCTTTTACCGGAAGCACTGATATAAACTCTGTGTGTACCATTTTCTATTGCTGGTAAAACACTTGTCTTCCTAGCTGTCTTTTAGCGTTTCTTGCTATTTGTTGGCACTTCTGGTTTTCCGATATGAGTTTTTCATCCTCGACTACTCTCCTTTGTTATTGATTTTGTACCTTACTTGCTATCTTGTTATGACCCAGATTGTTGACTTTCCATTTGTGTTTCAATTGGCTTTTTTGTTACATGTCTACACTTTGAACTCTCAGTTTCTGGACACTGCTTACGATGAACCCAGTAAGCAGACAGGAACTGTTTGTATAAGGCTCACTATCCTTTTTTGTGTCCTGCCCTATAGATTGACCTACCCAACAAAAATACCTTTATTGTGTTTTTCTCATGAAGACATTTGGTTGTAGGATCTTGTTCACATGCTGCAGAACCCAAGGTCAAGTTTGTTCAGTGGTATTAAGTGACTGTTTTTTCTCATTTGTAATTTATATTTCCACCTCAGTCCCACAGTAGTGATGCCCATAATGTAAGCATTATTATTTCCCTTATGTATGTAAGTCTTCAGGGATGGGTGGACGGAATCACTAAATATACTAAAAAGACTTAGCTATTAGTGATGGGTGCTGATGGGTAGCAGTACAGGCTGGGCCAACTAATGCATCTGGTGGAGCCTTAGGTGTTCATAGTGTTTTTTGTGTCTCAGCCACTTGAGCTCATGTTTACGGGCTATTGGCACAGCGAGCAAATAACATGTGTTCTGTGAGAAAACATGCCATGATTCCAACACTCTGTAGGGTGGCCTTTGTTTCCTGGGTCCCAGGAATGAACAGTAGCTTATTTGACCAAAATTTTAATTTCTTCCACCCATGTCGGATTTAGGACCTCATCATTACCTCTCACTTATTCTACTACTGAGCCCCCAACACTGTCTTCCTTCTCTGTTTGAACATCACAGAAAGCCACAGCTGTTGTGTTTTATTGCCACCATAGGTCTCCTCTGATGGTCCGCTATCCACATGCTCATGCTCCAATAAAAGTTCTTAGGAAACTTTAAACTCGGGTAGGAGAAGGTGGATGGCCCATGGAATCCCAAGTAGGAGAGTCTTCATAGGCTGCTCCATGAATGGATGAAACGGCTTTGTACTTTAAAAGGGGGGTGAAGTAGAGGGCTCCACACTTCCAACTGAGGAGGAGCATGTTGAAGATAGTCCGAAAGATGTTAAGGCACTGTCTGCCATGTAATTTACTCATGCCATAAATGTATGTGGCCTATTGGGGTCTGCCAGTACATACTGCATACCATGGTACCAACTTGCATCAAAGGAATTTGGAGCAGTTTTTGGAATCTGGATTAGACCATTTGGTGTGCTTGAAAATGCGAAATGGAACTGGTGTTCTATTGTTAGAGAATGAAATACCAGATTATTTTCGGAAAACAGTTTTAAAAGATAATTTTTTGTTTAATGGGGTTTACAATTACATTGTCAGGATCAGTGGATCCTCTGGACCACCGCGGGAGATGGAACTAACCGACACCTGGGACCGGAATCCAAGTGGCACCTGGTTTTCACCAGAGCCCGCCGCAAAGCGGGTTGGACTTGATGCGGTAGGATACCACCAGGTCGTTGCCAGGCGTGACCAGCCCGCGGTGGCAGCCGAGGTCGAGGTACCTTAGCAGAAGACAGTCCGTAGTCAGGTCCAGGCTCAGGGTCAGGCAGGCGGAAGATGCAAGGTCAAATCCAACCGGGGTCGCAACGGGAGGTCCATGCAGGTGGGACACGGAACACAGTGCACACGAACACAGCAACACGGAGGAACTCGGGTAACACGGGAACACAGGACTTGGGAGCGGAGAACACAGAACCAGGATACACAGGAATACAGAACGCAGGAATACCAGAACCAGATAATCACCAGGAATCTTTCTCTTAGGTGTTCCACAGGGAACACATGAAAGGCAGAATTTCTTAAAGGTGAGGTGTTCAGCCAGTGCACGAATTAGCGGTGCGCTGGCCCTTTAAATTTTCTGAAGGAGCCGCGTGCGCGCCCTAGGAGGCGGGGACGCGCGCGCACGGCAGCCCGGGCAAGAGCAGGAGCCGGGAGAGGTGAGTGAGACCGGGCAGCAGCGGGGGCACACGGAGGAGCACGGATGCGCCCGCAATCCGAGACAGGGATCGCGGGAGCACCCGTGACATACATAATATTAAATCTTTTTATTAATAAGAGATGTAAATTCCTACGAAACATTTTGTGTATTCATATTTTGCACCTAATTTGGGCTTAATTTAGATTTGTAAAAGAATTAATGGTTATACATATAATCCTATCTCCCAAATGTTTTTGAACAAATCAAACGAATTATTAAATGTGTATAGATTCGGATATTTTTATGGTTATTCGGTAAAATATATAATTTTAATTTTAATGTTCACATTTTTCTTAAACATTTGGGGGGGAGGGGAACGGAAGGCAATCACAAGTCCTTCTTGTTCTTCACATCCTTCACATCTTCACGGAATTCGCTATAAGTCTTACAGACATATTGAATACCATATTGGCACGTCAACAGGTATATAGCCCCTACACTTCTACAATTAATAAATTGTTGATTGTTAAAGGTGCTGTGAGCAATGTCAATGCTGGAGCAACATGCTCCTTATGATACATGGGGATGCAAATTAGCATTCTGCACTTACCTGGCAAATAGCAGCATGATTTGCTGTCTCTCTTCGAGTCCCGGGGAATGTCATCTAACACTTCTTTCTTCTGATAGGTGGCACGCATGGCAGTGCCGCCACCTGCTGGTGTGGCTTTATCTTCATATACTTTGCATATGTGCCGTGCACATGGCGTTCGTAGTATCGGGACACTCTGGCAAATACATGAATACTGGACCTAATCTAACCTTTTATTTATCTGCTTCCTATACATACCTGTATGTTTTCACTTCTGTGCCTCTGATAATGCATTGGTTATAAGAGTCAATGCAGAAATGCATCAGCAACCACTTTTCACCCCTATCAAGGCCCATTGGTTTCTCTGGTACATAAAAAGTTTGACAAAATTACTTCTTGAGTTCTTAGTGACCACAGCAGTAATTAGATGTACTTCTTCTAATGCTACCCCATTTTATATATTTTGCTTTTCAATCACTACCGACTAAAGCTAGAAAACTATAAAATTAAAAATGCAGAAAAAGCAATGGACAAAATAACATCTTTTGATCATTCATCACACCTAAAATGCAATTAAAAGCGATCAAAAAGCTTTATGAACCCTAAGTTCACCGTCACACAGCCAATGTGACAAAAAAGTTTCAAAAGTTATGGTGCTTGGTTGGAAGATGATGATGCAAAAAGTTTTTTTCCTTCCAAAAAATATTTCATTATACAAGTGAAGGTCATTTCTAAAAAAAATCAGTTAGAAAAATGAAACCCAAAATTGGATTAGTCCTACAAAATCCAAACCCCATATAGCTATACTGACAGAAAAGTAAAAACGAAAGAAACAAAGAAAAAGCCTGGTCATTAATGTGGAAAACAGGTGCGAAGATAAACTGAATTTTTATTGATTCTTACAATTCTGTCTGGAGACCCATTATTATCACAAATAGCCTGAAATCTCCAGCCACTCATTAACATGAGGAAGAAAAATATTTGCGATTCTTAATATAAAGTTGTGTAATTCTAGTCTTCAGGTCTATCTTTCCTTTAACTCTGTGTCTTACACCAACACAGACAAAAACGAATACAAGGAAAACAACGGAGCCGCCATGAGGAATTTCTTTCAAAAACATTTATTAAGAAGTTTTTTACATTTTAATATTCAAATGAAATGACAGCTTACCGGTTAGAGTTTTAACCGCGTGGTCTTAAGGTTGGTAGGAACCAGAATATTAAATTAAGTCATTGGGCAATCCATCTCTGTCTCTGTTGATAGAAGATTGTTCATAAGGAACTTTATATACTATTTCTAAAAAGAAAAACTCCATCTTCTCCTCTTAGAGTTGTGATTACAATATTATTTTTGAATATGTTTTCTATTTTAAAAGCATACAATTATTTTTGAATATTTGATGGTTTTAAAATATATTTTTTGGATTTGTTTTTTGGGATGGTAGCTGCTGATTGGCTCACAGCACGACCTGACCTGTGATCTAGAGTTCCTGGCCTTTTCATTTCGGCATTCAGCCTCTTGTTAGCTGCCATTGCAAGGAACCTTTACTTAAATGAATTTCCAGGAAATTCACACTCATGACTAAGCATATTTTTCCCTCAAAATTCAGTTTGTGAATAAATGAATGACGATGTGAACAATCATTAACTGTAGAGACAGTTAATTGGAAATTTTAAAGGAAACCATGAGGAATCAGAAATAGATCTGATGGTAGATTCCTCCCCCTGTTTGTGTCCTAAACTATAATTTAAAAATCCTGGAACCTAACTTGTTAAAAACTCTATTTTAGTAATATGTAAATTAACTGCAGAGGCTACTGGGGCATTGAGTAGCCTTATATCCCAGTGCCTGGCCAGGCTAGTACACACCCCAATAGCCCCTGCAGTTAATTTACATATTACTAAAATAACGTTTTTAACAAGTTAGGTTCCAAGATTATTAAAATAACAGATTAGGGCAAAAAAAAGTGGAGGAAATTACCATCAGATCTACTTCTAATACCAGCTTCCTCATGGTAGGTTTCCTGTAAGCTAAAAAAATGTCAACAATAAAAAGTAAAAACACAAAGAAGTTGTCTACAACAGACACTAAACCTGTTTTGTAGTCTACATGAGTCTAATAGTTAGTGCACCGAGTCATAATTAGCTTCATTATTCTGTGTTTAGGGTACTGGGTATTTCTATGGAGACTTCAAACCAAACACTTCCAAATATGTACTACCTGCTTGGATTATCTACTGTCCCTCACCTCCAGGTTATAGGGTTCATTATGTTTGTGGTGATGTATATTCTTACATTGGCAGGAAATTCCCTTCTTCTTGTTACCGTGAGGATCAGCCCAACGTTACACACCCCCATGTACTTCTTCCTGAGTAACCTCTCCTTCATTGACATCTGTTTCTCCTCTACCATTGTTCCTGTGATACTCATGAATACACTTTCCTCAGTAAAGGGAATTTCAGTAGAAGGATGTGTTATCCAGATGTTCTGCCACTTACTATGTGGAGCAGCAGAATGTGTCTTACTTGCCATGATGGCTTATGATAGGTTTGTAGCCATTTGTAGACCATTACACTATAACAGTATTATGAACATGAAGTTTTGTGTTATCTTAGTCTTAATTCCATGGATTGTTGGTTTCATGAACTCCTCTTTGCAAGTGAACCTCATCTGGAAACTTCCCTTCTGCAGAACGCATCATGTTGACCATTTCTTTTGTGAATTACCAGCCTTCTTCAGACTGTCCTGTAGAGATCCTTGGCTTAATGAGTTATCAATGTATGTAACAGCTGGGATCATAGTTTTATGCTCTTTTCTCTTGACTTTGATTTCCTATATTTACATAATCTCCAACATTCTAAGGATCCACTCTTCACGAGGAAGACATACAGTGTTTTCTACATGCACCTCCCACCTCACTGTTGTCAGTCTCTACTATGGAACCATCATGTCCATCTATCTCCAGCCTCAATCTTTCCACTCAGTGGAGAAAGACAAGATTGTATCTATTCTTTATACTGTGGTCACTCCAATGTTGAATCCCATCATCTACAGCATCAGGAATGAAGATGTGAAGAATTCTATAGTAATAAATTTGAAAAAAATAAGAAGCTCGAATATTTTCTAAATTGACTTATCATAACTAAATCTGGAAGAAATGCATTATTAGGCAAGAATTGTGTGCCAATAATACAAAGCTATTCTGCATCTCCTGTTTGCAATAGGGAGTCGGCCTAGTTGGTAAATCTAGCATTTGTGATGCTAAGGTCTGCATTGTATTTATAACTTTCGAATATTCGCAAATTTTAGTGCAACCTATTTAAACTTTTACCTACACAAGGAGGGATCTGGAGTGGCTTTGATTCGAAATTTTAAATTTTCTGAATTGTAGCAAATCATAAATAGACATAAATATCTTGATAAATATAGAGAGGGGGGGCAATTTTTAGCGCCTTTCAAACTGAAAATAGTGCATTTTTTTCCTTTCTGCGTCTCTTGTGCCTGAATTTATGAAGAGTCAGCACCACAAAATTGGTGTTTTCCGACACTCTCGACTCTCGTTCTATTTTGACACCGCTTGAGAATCTAACAGTTTCTGGGCGCTTCTGTTTTCCAACTCTTTTTTTGCTTGCTCAAAAAAAGAGCAGCTAAAAGACAGTCTAGGGAGTTCTAAACCATTAACTCCGTGCTCCAATTCATTAATCCCTTGCACCACAAACTTACATCCCACTGAAAAATATAACCTGGTTCCAGCGCCACCCTGCGCCAAAATTAATTAATGCCCCTCAGAGTATCTTAGGAGAATTGAAAAGTTGGTAAAGGGTAGGGAATAGTCGCAAAAAATAGCATTTGGCATATGCAACAATTTAGTGACATGAAACCATATAAATATGTAAAGATAGGATCTGCACAACCAGATATCAATAATCATGCCAACACACAATTGAAACATTGATGTATAAAAAAGAGGAAAAAAACACAAAAACTTTATTTTACATACAAAACATCACATATACAGGGAAGAAAAATAATTACTTTAAAAATATTGAAGAAGAGTATAAAGCATACAACGCAAGAATCATGTGAACAAGGACCCTTCTAAGTCCAGCATGGTAGAGGGAGGTGCAGGAGTGTGCATAATTTGCAGCCCTGAGTGCTGAACATCTTGTCCCCATGCTCCGTGCTGCTAATTATAAGATTCTTTTCTAGATGATCCTGTCGTGTCATGACTAGCAGAGGACAGGGCCGGGATCAAGATGAAGAAGAGATTCCAAGAAATGCATTATTAGGCAGGAATTGTGTGCCAATAATTAGAAGCTATTCTACATGTCCTGTTTTCAATAGGGAGTGGGCCTAGTAATCTAGCATTTGTGATACTAAGGACTGTATTGTATTCATAACTTTCGAATTTTCGCTAATTTAAGTGCAACCTATCTAAAACTTTTACCTACATAAGGAGGGATCTGGACTGGCTTTCAATCAAAATTTTCAATTTTACAATCTGGAATGTAGCACATCATTAATAGACTTTATAAATATCTTGATACATATCATGTTTGATAAATATAGAGGGAGGGTCATTCATTATAACCTTTCAAATGGAAAACTGGTGGTACATTATTTTTTTTTCTCTTTTCTGCGTCTCTTATGCCTGAATTTATGAAGAGACAGCTCTACAATATTGGTGTTTCCCGACACTCTCGAATTGCTCTATTTTTTAGCTCAAAATTTTGACGCCACTTTTGAATCTAACAGTTTTCTAGTGCTTCTGTTTCCTGACTCAAAAAAAGAGCAGCTAAAAGCCGGTCTAGGGAGTTCTAAACCAGTATGTCAATGCGCCTATTCATTAATCCCTTGTGCCACAAACATCCCAGTGAGAAATTTAGCATGGTTCCAGCACCATCCTGCACCAAAATTAATAAATACCCCTAAAGTATCTTAAGAGAATTGAGAAGTTGACGAGGGTAGCGAATAGTCACAAAAATTACATATGGCATATGCAACAATTTAGTGACATGAAAAACCATATAAAAATATGAAAGAGGAGGATCTGAACAACCAGTATCAATAATCATGCCAACACACAATTGAAACATTGATGTATAAAAAGAGCAAGAGAAGTGTATATTATATACAAAGTGTATTTTATATACAAAACATCACATATACAGGGAAGAAAAATAATTACTTTAAAAACATTGAATAGTATAAAGCATACAATGCAAGAATCATCTGAACAAGGACCCTTCTAAGTCCAGCATGGGAGAGGGAGGTGCAGGGGTGTGCAAAATTTGCAGCCCAGAGTGCTGGACATCTTGTCCCCATGCTCCGTGCTGCTAATTATAAGATTCCTTTCTAGATGATCCTGGCGTGTCATGAGTAGCAGAGGACAGCGCCGGGATAAGGATGAAGAAGAGCAGAGGTGACTATTTCTAGTTTTTTTGTGTTTTTGCAACCGGTTGATTTTTTTAAAATAGTTAATCTAGTCATTTCATTGCTCACATTATAGGAAAAAACCTTGTAAGTTGCTGGGAAGGAGCTTTGCATACATTATTCATGTTCAGCTTCTTCACCTGTTGGAAATTATAGGGGTAGGTTTAATGAAAAGGGCAAAGTCTAAGATGCTCGATTCTGTTTTTAACACAGGAAATTCAAGCCATCATTTAGAATTCAGTAAGGTTTCTTTTTCCTTCGCTGCGGTATTAATTTTCTGTGATGTTACACACACATTCACAATGGCTACTGGATGGGGACACAATGGCTACTATGATACTGGGGAAACAATGGCTACTGGATAGGGGGACATAGCGCAAGGCAAACACCTGTTCTAATACAGAGAAGGTCCTGGGTGCTTAGCACAGTGTTGATTCATTATTTGAGCCTATTACCTACTTCTTCCAAAATCAATGGCCATTATCTTTGACAAAAACGACCGAGATTGCGGGAGGACCCATACTTGACCCATATGCTCAAACACGGTTCTGGAGTACACAATGAATGCACTATGTTGTCCACCACGAATGAGACATTGGGGCATATTACAGTGCCTCTGTGCATGTAGTGGTTTAGAAGTATTGCCATATTGGAAATGCTAGGTTATATTTCTAGCATTGCAATTATTTAGCCGCACTCTGCCACCTCAACGCCAGTGGGGGCGTGATGGTGTGGCCGGCTGGCTGAGTGGAGGGTGCAGCTGTCAGATGGGGGCCTGCGCGGGCGTTACTGGGCCCCCTGCCTGCACACTCACTGTAGCCTGCGACTTTCACATCTGATAAAAACTAATGCTGCAAGCAGTACCCTGGCCCTGTTGCAAAATGCAGCATGCATGGCTATCATATGCAATGCAGGGCGCACGACTGTCAGCGTATGATAAATATCCCCGCATTGATTGCATCTAAAGCCATGCTAAAACATGTCTTTTGTTTTTAATCTATACCAAGTGGGAAATATTACTATTGCTTGATGTTCCGCCCTTCGATTATTTCAATGGTTGGGTAACCAACATACATTAGCTTCAAATTTCTTTGACGTCTTTTTTCCTTATCTCGTAGATGATGGTATTCAACATGGAGTTCTACAGTATATTAGAATGGCCCAGCTCTGTCTATCCGGTACGTATGTGAGCGAGTTTCAGTACATGAAGATAAAGTCCCCCATGTAGAGAGACCACCACTATAAAGGGGGGAGGGCACCTGTGGATAAAGCTTTACTCTCCCTTGATTACTATGGTCTTTAAATGGTCCAATGATATGGATATGAATTAATATCAATCAGTAAGCAAACAAGACAATTATATGTACTGCGATGTACGACTATTTCACATTGAGATGGTGTCTTTTGCAGGAGAGTTTGAATATAGGAGGCATCTCAAAGAAAAACTGGTTTACATGATGGGATTGCAAAACGGCAGTTGGAAATTAGGGGTGTATGAAATGCTGGCACCCACAAATCCTACACCCCTGCTATGGAGGCTAATAAAAATACACATCTTCCTTCTTAATGATGTTTGGTAGTGCAATGGTCCCCCCTATCTACAAATGGCTGCAAGAATCGAAATCAATAAGGCCAATGACGCAAGAAGGATGCATTCCGCGCTCCTAAAAGCCTATGGAAACAGTTGAATTGCCATCCACCAAGAAATACTCCTGTCCTATGCTAAAGTATTAATAAAATTTTCGGTACAATGTTGAAGTAGAAATCGATATCAATCTAGAGAGTTACTCAAGAAGAAATACCATGGGGGTCTGTAGCTTTGAGTTTTCCTCACTGACAATGCTCCTTATAACATTTCCCATCTCCCGTCATGTTATCACATTACATGACTAACAACAGAACAAAGAATATAATCGAGATATCGACTTCAGACAATCCCCCCCCAAGAAGAATAAATCCTCTTAAAACAGGTTTGATTAAAATTTTCCATAGGTGATGTACCTGGTGCCATAGGAGGATATACTTAAATATCTACTTTGTATAACACACAAACCTTTCTTCTTTACATTGAACCTGAATCTGTCCTTCAGCCTTGGGAATCAATTATTGCAGATCCCTTCACTTATAAACAGTACTTGGGTTGTAGTCTCATATTATCAATTTGTTTGTTATATGAAAGTAATAACAACTAGATAACTCAATGTCCATCTTTTTAGACTGATCTCTGTTAATAATTACTAATGCAATCAAAAGACGTGCTGCCCCGTTATGTGACTTGGAGTGCGACTGCACGGGGATCATTTATTAGCTCACTTAATCTAATCTTGCCACTTACCTTCACTCAGTCACAAAAGAGAATAAGTCCACAGCCCCGACACAAAACATATGCTGCCACCACGTTCTTGAATTAAAACTGGACCCCTAAGCAACATAACCTCTGCGTCGGCTCTTTTCCTCACGAGCATGCACCTTGCTACCACCCCACTACATGCAATGCAACCCTCAGAAACTACAACACAGTCACACATCACACCACACCAGGATATGGACACAAGCTCGGACACCAGTATTATTTCCCACATTTTCAGGTTTTTGCGTACCACATGTACATGTATTTAACATGGGATTGTGTCGTGCCGATGATTTTGGCACAGCTGCGCTGGCTTTTTCATGCGACAGAACTGCGAAATAAGGTTAACTCTCTCCGGGCCCCGGACTTAGCGGGGAATCTCACGTGCCGGAGTATCGGGCGCTTATCCTTAGTGAATCGTGGCACTGCATGATGTCGGGACATGCATTTTCCTGTGAACCCAGGTAACGGGTAAAGTAAATGTGCCCACGGGTCTCCAGGGACCACATTTAAAGTAGAGCTTCATACAAAAATGATTTAGTGATTATATAATGACGTTAAAAGTTACTAATGAAATGACAGAAACCATCCAAGGCATTGCAATAAAAACAGTGCAAAATAACAGAAACTTACCTATTCCAAGTAATTCCCTGGAGGTGGGAGAAATACGGAACATTGAGTGTTAACTGACTGTACTTGTGACCCTTTATTTCCACTATATCACATTCATTTTATTTTTTCGTTCAGATTCATGTTCCGAACTCCCATTGATTAATTAGTCAGAAGTGTTCCTCATGTTGGAACAAAGTGACGGGGGGGGGGATTCACTGAACTCATTTAAAGTTCCTGTACTCTATGGTGGAAGAATAAGGGGGGGTGGGGAGAGTTTCCCTCGTGTCTTTTGAAGTCTGCACAGAACAGTCTTCGTTTTGAGTTAAAGCTTCTTGAACACGGATACAGACACTAATTGTCCATCCTTTCCAATTGTACCCACTAATGATCCTTTAGATGCCGACTGTGGGGATGTTTGCGGCCGCAAGACTGCACTGCAATGGTGGCCCGACGCTCTATCTTTCCCTGTGCACTGCTTTTTCTCTATGAGGTGGGATGGGGTCACCTCCTCCTCCTGTCTCAGTGCATCCCATTATGGCCGGCCGGGTGGCTGCGGCGGGGGGCATACAGATGTGCATAATGTACCCTAAGATTTATATTTCCTCACATGACCCTATAGTGTTTTAGTACTTTTTGTGTATGCTATGAAAATAGTTCAGGACACCTAATCTACAATGCAGGTCATACCTTTAACAACCTCCACCTCCATAGAAGAAAAGTTTTAGGGGATCGGACTGGTCCATGGCCCGTTCCATTTCTGCATGTCCCTTCGCTTTAAGCTCATAACATAAATAGCACGTTATATGTACTCTTCAAATAGAAGAGTAGGCAAATATACTCACAAATGAGTGTACCAAGATAGAAAGGAAGTGCTCCAGTGTACCAAGATGAAGAGAAGTGCCCATGTACCAGATAGAAGAAGAAGGCCCAGTGTACCAAGATAGAAGAGAAGTGCCAGTGGTACCACGATAGAAGAGAAGTTGCCCATTGGTACGCAAGATAGAATAGAAGTGCCCATTGTAACCAAGATATAATAGAAGTGCCCATGTAACCAAGATAAAGAGATGCCAGTGTAGCCAGGATAGAAGAGAAGTTACGTGGAAGCTGCAGATTACTACAGAGAAGTGCCCGTGTACCCAAGATAGAAGAAAATGCCCAGTTAGCAGTATAAGAGAAGTAGTGGAGCTGCAGATACTACAGATAAGTGTCCCCGTGTAACCAGATAGAAGAGAAGTGCCCAGTGTAAGGAGGAATGAATAGAAGTGATTGGAACTGTCAGATACTACAAGCTGTAGCTTGTGATCATCAGACTCAACAAATGTGCCAGAATTAAGGCGCAACAACGGACTTTAGCACGAACCGTGCTACAATCTGTTCCTTAGACTTAAATATACAGTCACAAGATGTCCGGCTCAGGATCAATGCCCCCTGATTGTTTTTTCAGCTCTACTTACAGTTTAGGGATAATGTATGAGTCAAAGCATTTAATCATATCAGATCATCTTCTCAGATTTGGATCTAAGATGTCATTCTAACACTGAGCTGCTGCTGCTAATTGTAAGAAGATGTTCGTGGTTTGCTCCGTGACCACACTTTCTGATGACCTTCTTATACCTCTAAGATGAACGTATAGTCATGTTCAATCAGCTGAAAGGAGGCAGTGGCTTCATCCAATATACTTTTCGTGCATCATCTTTCAGTCCCATCGTATATAACTGAAGTAAGAGACTTTGTGAATTTCTGTCTCCCTACTGGGTTATCTTCTCTGTAGACTTTGAAGGGTTTCACACGTCTTCTGACTATTTCCCCAGGTAAATTGGAAAAGTGATTTCAAGTTGTAAAACTTTGCAAAACTTTCTATTTCTGAACTAGAGCTATCTCTTTAATCTTTTTCCCTTGTCCTTATTTTTTTGCATTTTCACTGATTAAAAATCTTCTTGATTGAAGGTCAACCGATTAAAATTTATTGTACACTTTTTGCACCAAACTATGTTTTTTCTATTTTTATTTAATGGGTTTTTTTAAACAAATTTTTGTCATATTAATACCTTAGCTCTACTATTGTGGAATAAGAACACAAACTGTTTATTTATTATAAATGGTCACATGAAAGTGAGTTACCATGTCCTAGCTCCCCTGTCAAACCAGAATCAGAGGGCACTGTATACATTAAGTTTTGTCATGAATTCATTTTTATGTTTCACTGTCACTGACACTTTACAAAAACTTTGGTTTCGTTAATGCAAATTAGCTTCTCACTTTTCACCAGGCATTCCTCTTGTAGGGCTGAGGTTCCTGTGCCCACCAGTTTAGAGCCTGGGCCAACAGCACTCAGTCACTGCTCCGGTAGCAACCAACCAGCTGAACCCCTTTAGCCCGGTTCCACGCTTGCGAGTTGTGATAAGATGAACTTGCAATCACACTCGCATGCATGCTGCAGGATCGCACGCCCTAAACGCTGCCAACCTGGAGTGGAACTCAGCCTCTTCGTTCGAGGCCTCATGCATTGCGAGTGTGCGCAAGTTCATCTACTCACACTCGCAAGTGTTGAGGCCTTACACTTACCCTTGACACTAGTGATGAGCAAACCTGTAAAGTTAGGATCACTATGGTAAGATGATTTATACGCACCTCCGCATCCCTCTCTCTTTGCGTATCTGAAACATATAGACAGAAACTGCCACATTTAAAAAAAAAAGGTTTTTAAAATATTGAATGACCTACGAAGGGTGCTTTGTAAGCACTCCAAGCTTGTCGTAATTTTATTCACTGCTCTTCTAAAACTTACTCTCCCCCCACTACTTGGTGGAAGCCCCTCCTGCACTAGTAAGGGGTGGATGAGGAGGGAGGCAAGACAAAAGTGTTTGAATCAAATATAAGACGGACAAGCCATTTTAATGTTTCAAAAAAAGTTTTTTTCTGTAAATGCAGTCATTTCTTTCGATACTGAATCAGATTGCTGCAAACGGTGAGTGTACAGAGTAGAGTAGCTCCCGATCACTCATGCTTGTGGCTTTGCTGATTTTGGTCGTTACTAGCAGTCTGGAGGGTGGGGGAAGTGAGTGGACACAACTTCTTTTTTAATTATGGTGTTCCGGCTCCTCTTGTTACTACCCTTTTCCAAAAGAAGAAGTGAAAGAAGAAGAAACTATACAAAACCATACTCCACAGCCCCACCCTTAATGTACCAAGAAATTTAGTTGCATAAAGATAAAAATTATAATTACAAAATATGTATGGAAAGACGATGCTTTGGAACCAGTTTTAATTAGGTTATATTATGATTTAACCTATAAAAAGAATCTGGTTTTACTATTTGAGTTGTTTTCGAAGGCTTTAAATGGAAAACAAGGCTTTCTTGGTTTTATAAAGTCTTGAATTAATATAAATCCAACAAGATGTGCTTCATTAAAATCTTTTGGTAACTTCCGCATTCTCCAAGCTGAAAGCAAATTAGCCGTATAGACTCGAGTAATATAGCCGACCATAGTATAAGGCCGAGGCCCCTAATTTTACACAAAATACTGGAACACTGCTATTGACTCGAGTAATAAGGCCCGTAGGGTGGGAAGATACATTGGTCCACAAGCCTCCCCAGTATATAGCCAGCCAGCCCCTGCCCCAAGTGTAATATAGGGCCAGCCGACCCTGCCTCAGCGTGTATATAGCCGAGCCTGCCACCCCTGCCCCCATGTAATAGTTAGCCAGCCAACCCTGCCCAGTGTATATACCAGCCGACCCTGCCCCAGGGTATATAGCCTGCCATCCCCTGCCCCAGGTCTATATCCTGCCGCCCCTGCCCAGTGATATAACCTTCCATCCCTGTCCCATTGTTATAGCCCCATCCCTGCCCCCGTGTAGATAGCCTGCCAGCCTGCCCCAGTGCATATAGCCTGCCATCCCCTGCCCCGTGTATTAGCCTTCCTCGCGCTTTCCGTACAGATCACACAGAAGATATACTGGTCGCCGGAAAGGTTAGTTTAGATCTATGTATTGTTTTGACTCGAGTATAAGCCTAGTTTGGTTTTTCAGCACCTTATAAGGTAGAAATAAGCTATTACTATTTTATTTCAAATCTTGGTAGGGACTTGAAGGAAAGCAGATAGTAAAGCAATTCCTTATTTCAATTCAATCCTTTTTTTTTTTTTAAAACGGATTTTCAACAAACTTTTCCTGATTTTAGTGATTTTCTACAGCTAATCAGAAAATAATAAGATACAGTATTGTGTACATTTTTAACAAAGTAACTGGTCCTTTGGATCAATGTTTTTATTAATTACGATAAATTAAGTGCAAGGAGATTTTAGAAAATTAATATTCTTCATTAAGAAAAGAGCTTATCTGTGATTGGTCTATCAAATGCTGGTTTACACTCCGAACTACCATCGGAAAAGATCAATCAAAATACATTGTGTGGCACTGCCTGAGAAATAAAGGATTCTGTACTGTAAGACTGTATATCTGTGGAATAGCCTGCTCATGAGCTGGTTCATAGTAGGGGGGACAGCAGAGAGCTTCACGAAGGGTCCTATTTGCCCTTTTGAATCAAAATAACATTATTTTATATGGGTAATATATACTTGTTTCCTTTACTCCAAAATTTTTCCTCCTCCATCCCGTCTTGCTGCATGGACAGATGTCTTTTTCACCCCATATTTTATGTACTCTTTACCTCCTAGAGAAAATTTTCCTTGATTAGTCGCGCTATGAGGAGAGAAGACTATTTTAGGGACAGTCTGTAAGAGATAATGATTAGACCTTTTATCATGCTCCTTTATGTCCCTCGGCTGCCATTGGACACTAGTAGGAAAGCTTAAGGACAAAAAGTAGATTACAATATTTACGATACTAATTATCATCCAACCTATGATTTATGGATTAATCAGAAGGAAGGATGATAGACCTCTTTCTGCGCTCAACAAAAGTGGACAGAAGTCCAAAAAGTGAGGAACAGGGATAAAAACAAGGCTTAGGAGACCAGTAAAGCAGTAAGGTAGACCATAGGATGAAAAGCTGCATAAACACTTCTCCCTTTTGTGGTTACGCTTTGAGCACAACATCATCATGAACCCAAACATCATAACACCAATCCAAAAATCTCTAATTACAAACCTGAACTATAGTAACGTCTAACCTTTTTTTAACACTATGGCTTCTTACAAGTGAACGGTTTACATTCCCTTGGCAGGACTTCAATCCTACCTGACGTTCTTGAGCCACAGAATCAAATGATAACGTTAAGATTAAGAGAAGACCCGCAGGCAAAATACCCCCATAACTAAATATATTTTCATAACTGTCTTTAGAGCGCATTGCCTCTAATCCCTTCATTGTCCCTCTACATGCCTGTAAAACTAGCAATGAGATCCTAAGGTCTGTAGGCAAATGACCTGTGAAATGTCCCTTAGGCATTGCATATGCAAAGCTGTCCTCAGCCGATTCTGAGGGGAGGGATACAGACCACACCCCCCAGTGCTTGACTGACAGCCCATATAATGGGTGAGGCTGTATCATGATGTATTCTGGTGCTGGCGGCCCCCTCAGCCTGTTGTTTGTATAGAGAGATTAACAACACCCCAGCAGCCATGTTATTCTGTCAGAACATGTCATGCACTTGGTAGCTGATTCTGTATCACACATTGTATTAGTAGGTTGCAGTATGAGTCGCAGATAAAGCACACATACACCATCAATGGCCTTGACTATACATACACCAAAGAACAATGAGCAGGGGAGAAGAGGGGAGGGGCACAGGGGTGACATCACTGCTTGCCTCTAACAATGTTGAACCAGCTCTTTCATAAGAAAGAAAAGATGATTTTACATAATTAATGTATGAATTGACCTAATAAAGGTTGGGATGGATCCTCGTGAGCTGCTCCACCAGGTAGTGTGCCAGAAATTCGTTACAGAGATCTGAGGACAGGGTGTCCATTTAAAGTTGAACCATCCCATTTGTAAATTTGGAACACAGACATCTTGGCTACTCTCTTTACAGCACCTTCCCCACCTTTTTCCTTAGTCCCGTGGGCCTGACACTTGGACATCTTAAAGGCCCAAACTTTAAAATCAGAAATCGATATAATTCATAGTTTCATGGTGTTTGTCCCTTTATCAGTGTTATGCACTTGAAAAAATGGTTTATGGGAACAATGACCCCAGTACTAACAAGCCCCACATTGTAATAGCTGGGGACAGCTGTTTCTATTGCCTCCTTCTAGATACTTGAGTTTAACCTACTAATATTACAGAAAAAGATCTATAAACAAGGCAATCATTTTGTGCAATATATCCATCTCTAGTGGTTAGTCTAACTGTTCCATTAGCAACACCTAAAAAGTCTAATTTTGATTGTGTCTTTAACGTCTGTGTTCCGTGTTCCTCATCTGTAATGACGGGATCAACATCGGTGTCACTGCTGTATAACAAGCGACACAACTTTGTCTATTTTTAGGTGAGTTTGCATAGCGGTTTTCAGAGACTGAATATTATAGTTTCCATAGTAGCATAGACAACTACTGTTGGTGTTAGGCACATGTGGAGAAAGCTTTCTCTCTCCCTTGAGTAGAATAATGTCTTGAAGATGGCTGAGCTTAGAACGGATATAGGAAATTAATGTCAAGAAGGAAAGCACAAAGGATATATCGGTGGCTTTGCCACTTACTGAACTGTTTTCATTAGAGCTGAGTATCTTACATATAGGTTAAAAAGAATTGAGGCATCTCATCAGAAGAAGTGGTTGACATGATGGGGATTGCAAACAGGGCAGTTGAAGTTGAGGAACATGACACAGGCCCCTCCAAAGCCCCATGCCCCTGCATTGAAGCTAAACCGATGCACCATTTATGGTTAATGATTTTTTGGTAGTGCAGTGGTTTTCAAGGAGCAACTCATCATAGTCCATGACGGGCAAATAATGCACTCTGTCTGCTCTGGTCGGCCCCGCACCTCCATATGGAAATACATTTGAATTGCCATCCCACCAGAGAAATGCTCCTGTCCTTGGACAAAGTATTTATTAAATTTTTGCACGAAATGGTGGACGACGAGCCAATTGTCTATCTGAGAGATTGCTCCAAAAAGAATACACTTGGGTCTGAAAAAAAGCCTTTGTGTTGATCCTTGCCCTCGACGAATCAGTAACAGCATTTCTTTTCCTGACAAATGTTTGCATGACATTAAAGCAATAATATGACAAGAAGATAATCTGGAGATATTGTTCATCAGATAGGGGCCAAGAAGAAATAAATCCTCTTTGAGAGGTTTGATTTCTACTGTCCATAAGATGTAATGCAAACCTGGTACGAAGAGTGAAATTAAGTTTACTAACCTCATGTACTACGACACACAACCTTAATCTAAGAAACCTTCGTAGGAAATACCAATTCTATCTCGCCAGACCTATTTAGGACAGACCTGGTTAGGTGTAATACTAGAACTGCTATTAAAAGTCAATGGTCATTATTTCCACCTGATCGCTCTTTTGGGACGCATATGCAGAAGTTTCTTTTCTATTTAAATTACTATTTAATATGTATTTTTTCTAATACATTCTCTATGATTACTGAGGAAAGTGACGTTTTTTTCCCAGTGAGTGGGCGGGGAGCCCTTCCTGTACATGGCAGTTTCAAAGCAGAATTCAGAAAGTTTTCTGTTGATTTGCCCAGGGCAGTATTAATCAAGGCTTTCTTAATAATCTTTGGAAGCAGTTAAAGAGGTTTTGTAAGGTTAGAAACATAGCTGCTTTTCTTTCCTTCCAAACAGTGCCACACCCTGATATGGGTTGGAATTTCATGCTGCAGCTCAGCGTGCGTAGAAGGAGTATATTCTTAATTGCAATCGAGGGCTGTGTTTTGAGGAAAGCATCCATGTTTTCTCACTAACTGTTTGCAGACCCTAACTGTGTTCTACCTAACTTTTCAAGTTTGTATCTCCCTGATGTAATGTGGTGTTGGGGACTGAAGATCCAGGTGAGGATATTTCACGGCTCTGCTTATCCGTACTCTTAAATATTTACTTTAAATCCTTAGTTCAACGTCAATCCATTAAATCCTAAATTACCAGAAGCTGGAAACTATAAACAATGAAAACCTGGTATTTGTAAGCGATATGCAGGGCTCATATCCATTTTCTATTTTCTTGAGGTACATGGGAATAAACTTTCCTTTATGAGTAACCTTCCAATAGGCTCCCTTTATGATAATCACATTAAAAGGACTTTTCTTCTCAAAACGCAAAAATAATAATTCCACAAGGCTTTCTTTTCTCCATGAATGGCCACAGCCAGAACATGAAGGACTCGAAAGCGTTGTTATCATGTGGATGAAGCATGGAAGCTCACTGGATTTCTCAAAGATTTGCAAAGGTCAAATAGGGCAGATTAGGTTTCTTCATGAGTGGCGGAGGCTGCTGGCTCACAACTTTCCTTTCGGTCTTCCATAGTTAAGCTTGTGAATAAATTCTTATTTTCTCTTATTTGTTCTATTTAGTGTACTAAACCACAATATAATGATCCTGCCTGAGCCTAAGCACCTATGTAGGGTTCGATACACTTTACTCACAGTGAAGCACTATATTGAACCATCATACTAATATAGGTTAAAACTATTCCTTAATCTTTTGCCCTTTAAGTAAACTATAATGTTTCATATTTTTTTTTTTATAGGTCTTCACCTTTTTAATTCATTTGCTTCAAAAAACAAAAAAAAAAAAAAAAAAAAACAAAAAAAAACAAAAACACACAAACAAAAATCAAAAACAACAAAAAAAACGGGGGCCCCCCCCCACCCCCCACCCCCCCCCCCCCACCCCCCCCCACCCCCACACCCCCCCCCACCCCTATATAATTATCAAGGTCTCCAGATTGTCAGATGCGATAGGGAAGGTACAGTCAATTAAAAAGTGTACCTGTTGCTTTACTTTGAAGAAAAATATCAAAAGGCGTATATAAAAGTTTTTTAATTCATCATAAAGAGGTGTGTAGTTTTTATTTATAAAAAATGTGGCCTTATACGTTCCTTTTTTGCCCTTTTTCAATTTCAATCTTCTAAGGAAGAGTTGAAAGGTATCAGTCGCACATTGCTGATAGAATAATTTGCGTACTGATAACGGGGGATATGGGCACAGCGCGGGGCGTTACTGTCCCCGCGGCTGCGCACCTTATTATTCGCTGCTGCCGCGACCTTTCAGGGCCTGCGTAGGATAAACGTTCGCTGCTGGCAGCCCGAGACTCAAAAGGCAAAGTAGTAATAATTGGAATGATTACGAAGTTAGGTCTTGCAGACCAACAGACATAAGTAACGAAAGAATCCTTAACTGAACTCCAAAGGAGACTCTAACATTGACCCAGAACTTACCATATATGTCTCATATTGATTAATTATCTGATCTATGGAATATGTATGTGGTGTGACCGGAAAACAGTTCTATTGGCTGCCATTGGGTCCCGGAGTATGGGTCATTGCTTTCACTGCCCTGGTCCCCTCGTGGTCGAATTGTCTTCTATCCAGATTATAACAATTCTGCTGTATTATGTAGCTGAATATGCCTTTCCTTTAGCAATGCCTTAAATTGGCTAGCGATAAAGCTGCAATCCCTTCACGATTTTTATTAAAAACTAAAATCTTACAACATTCCCTCAAAACTAATATTAATAGATTTTTTTTTAAAATATGTCTCTATACACAAGTGATCAACAGTTTAAAAAAAACATAATATAACATGAAAAAAACCCCCTCCTGTAGTGACATTTAATCTTCTTCCAAACCTTCCTGAGTTACATATTTGAGAAAAGTAATTTTTTTTTTTTCCATATTTAAAAACTTATTTAGATGAGACTCTTATCATTGAACTCGTTTGAAGATTGCTGATGATGGCCATATGTTCTGCTCATATTCGTCAAGATCGAACAAACTGTTATTACAGGCCAATGCCCTTTTATGGTACACGACTGGCCTGGGCTGCATAACTTTGTCACAGCTGTACACTACTGAAGTAATAAAGTGTGAATTCCTGGAGCTCCCTGCTGGGGTTTATTTCCCCCTGGAGACATCTAAGAGTTCAAAGTTATTAAAAGTTTTCACTGTTTTTCAATATCTTAATTATTACTTTACAAACTGTAGACTATTTAATATTACTAATTGGTCAAACTCCAATTTTAAGTTCTACTTTTTAAATTTGCAGAGAAGTCCAATATTTAGAAATGTATTCAAATCTCATTGAGCCAAGATAGCCAAAACAATAGAGGAAGAAGTAATGTTTGACATGGTGGGATTTACAGTAAGGTAGCCAAGCATTGGAGCTCCATGAATAGCTGAGTTTATGAAGAAAATAATCCATGATCCAGCAGGTAAGCATACACATCCCTGCTCAGGAATGGGTTGTCGACAATGTCTCAATTGGCACAATCCATCATAAGCCATTGTGGCAACAATAAGGCACTCTGCTGCACCGACTACTAAGGATATCCGGGTTGCACCTCCAGAGAGGAAATTACTTTAAATTAAGTTGTAAACTAGAATTGTGGAAACTACTGCAGAAGAATAACAGATGTCAAAACATGGGGGACTGGAGTTAACCTCACCACAATGATCAATAGAAAGTTTCCAGAAAATGTAAGGGGGATTTATCAAACACTGGCCCCCTAAGTGTATTATAATATGGCATTTAAGCCCAGCCCACGCTCCTAGGGACCCATGGCCCACCCCAACACCAACCAAATTTTATACTGAGAAGGACCTAATTCATGACATCCTAATACATCTGTTTCCTGTTCTCAATACACACATATATTTAAGGAATTTGAAGGTCCTCCAAGGCCCTAAAACCCCCTGTTGAAAACAGCAGAGGGACACATCCTCCAATCCCAAGAAGATTCTATACCATATTGGGTGGTAGGGATTCAGACGTGTAGGGCTATAATATTCATACAGCCCGAGTGCCCATGGCAGTCATAATCTGCTCCGCACCATGTGCATCATTGGCCAGAAGATGTGCCCCAATCACAACGTTCTTGTGCGGGATAATATAACGAGGGTTGATGGGTTATCGAATAGAGATGAGCGAGCACTACAATGCTCGAGTGCCGTTGCTCGGGTCGAACTTTTCCGTGCTTGAGTTCTCGAATCAAATTCCGAACCCCCTTAAGTCAAAGGGTAGACTGAGCAATTTTCAACTGCAAGAACACTTGAAGAACACTAAGAAGAATACATTGCAGATGTTTTCAGATTTTGCACTTGAAGATAACATTGACAGAACACAGTGAAGAACACATTGGCAGATGTGTTCGTCCATCTGCTAACTTATCCGAAGACTGCGTGCCGACCGGTTTTTTCTTCACAATAGTATTGTGAAGAACATATGTGTGAATAATACTTTGCAGATGTTGCCATCTATTCATGTGTTTCTTCACACATATTGTTCTTCACATACTAGTGTAGAACACCAGTGTGGCACGGCACTGGTTCCTTCAAATGTGTTCTTCTCATTAAATGATCCGTGTTCTGTTTTTCATTGTAATTCTCTCACGTGCCGGCAAGATACTCTCCAAGCAACAAGCGTTTTGAAGTGCACTCATACTCGAACGAGCCAAGCTTATACCATATTAAACAAAGGGTGGGGTACAATTGTACAGAAAGGCTATGTCGGAGCGTCTCAGTCTCCTTCACACCTGACGGATGCAACAAAGTAGACTATAATTCTTAGTACTCATAATTTTACTAATATCACTATTACTAATATTACTACTTTTACTACTGTCTTGTCTATCTTCATCCACCAACCATTGTATCACAGTATTGAAAGATAATTGAAAGGAAATAACATTTTGTATATTTTAATTTTTTCCAAAGAAATTCTTCAGTTAGAGTTCTTTGTAATAATATTTCTCCTGCTTCTTCTGTTGATGTTGAAGCAATCAGTATGGAGGGGATTGAAATCGGTGGTGAAAATACTAACATCCACGTAGCTGCATACAACGTGCTAGGATTGGTAATTCACTCTTGAAACTGTACAGATGGGGAAATGTTTGGTTCTTTAACTGCGCTAACGATGTAACTTAAAAAAAAATTCTTTTGGGGACACTGTGATCACTACTATTGCTGTATCTTTTCCAGAACTAAGCGTGTACAAAGTTATCTGCCTCAAGGATTTATTGATAGGTCTATTTATCTTTGTAGCTCAGATGTTTGTTTCACTGTGAGACTTGTGGTGCTCTGAATTGTCCATTCTTGCCCCTAATGGAGTTTTAAACAGAACATGCTTGACCAAGACTTACTTTTGGGAGCTTCTACTTGGAATGACAAAGTGCACATCACAAAAGTTTGCAAAATGAGACTAAACAGGCAACTCATCACCAGTATCACAAAGGAAAACTTAAAGATAACCTCATGCACGATAACCCCTAAACTAATCTATTTTCAAACCTGCCATAGAGAGCATTGCCTCTCACCTTCATTGGCCTCTACATGCTGTAAACCTACGCAATGATGTCCTAAAGCTGTATGCAATGACCTGTGAAATGTGCCAATGAAGCATTACAAATTCAAGCTGTCCACTTCTATCATGAGGGGGAGGTACAAGCCACACCCCCAGTACATGACCTGACAGCCTGTAAATATGTGAGGCTGTATCTAACTGATGTGTCTTTCCTGGTGGTGGGTGGCCCCGCCCCGCAGCCTGTGATGTGCATGTTTTGTGTTTTAAGGAGAGATACAGCAGCTCCAGGCGCCATTTACGCACGAACATGTCGAATCATGTAGCGAGTGTACTGTGTATTAGGAGGATGCAGCATGTCAGCGACTGACCATACACCTAGTCCATTGCTTTAACTATACATTACACAAGACCCTGAGCGGGGAGGAGCGGGGAGGGGAGGGTAACAGGGGTGACTACTCGCTCTACCTGGGTACCACCCTCATTACATGGATAAAAAAATTCATTGATTTTACAATGAATAATGTATGAAATAAAATAGATAAGGCTGGATGGTATCCTTGGAGCTGCTCTAACAGGAGTATAGATGGACATACAAGTGCAAGACCTATGAAGGCTTGTCCTTTAAGAATTATTATATGATAAGTAGGCCACAAGTCAGGAAATTGAAAAAGTGGCGTTGAAAAACTATGACCCATGTGCCCCTGTTGTGTAAGAACTCTCTGAATTAGATTGGTTTTAGCTCTGTGCTTGAAAACAGGAACCAGGACTGCTTTGACTCAAAGCTGCTTTCGATGATGTCTTTGGGGAAGCCTTGGTGTCTGTGTACAATGCTTGTGTGAGGTTTAGTTGTATAAAACAGTCAGTCTGGGGCGGCGTTATTTACACCCTTACACTGTCCACTCCAGCCTTCTTGCTCACAGTTCACTTGTAATGTCAGTCTCGCTGACATTTTCCATATCCCTTGCGATTGTTTTTTATCAGTGTATCCGACCCTCTGCTACATTTACCAGATCAATTACTCTGACTATGTATTACTGACACTGCTCCTACCCCTCAGCCTCCAACCCCCCCAACATATAGATTGGTGACCCCTATGACAGGGTTCTCTACTATTGTTCTCCAGATCACTGATTTTGTAGTTTGGACTTGCACTGTTTGTTGTCTATGTAAGTTATGGAACCCTTTTCTGATGTGACAGCGCCATGGAATTATTGTGTCTATAATAATGTAATAATAACAATATAATACCTACTGCCAATCTGGGATGCAACCGTATCGCTTGATTCTGCTTGTTGACTCTCTTTATTGTCCCACTGTGGTTTGTCCATCTAACACCACCCCCCTCATGCACCCATTAAGGTAGGGGTTTGTTTGACCCAGTCTGTTGACCATTAGGTTTGGTGGCTTGTTAAGTAGGTGACAGGGATTGTTTGTGAGTTTAGTGCCTACCACCTCTCTATCCTGTTCAACAGCAGGCAAAGATGAACAACCAGTCAGCAAACTTTCGCTTTTCACTGCTGCTTCGCTGATTTTGATGGCAGTGTTGACGACACAGATCTATAGATTTGAAATGCATTGCCACCAATAAAATTAAGCGGAAAACCCACATGAGGATATTGCAAGGGAACTGAATGGTTGATTCCTGCCTGCCGCCTCTACCCTTCGGTAATTTAACCCCTTAACCATACACGAAGCCACTTTTTACCTTCCTACATAGGGCCATTTTTTCCAAAATCTCGTGTCATATATGTTCTAACTTCGGAACGCTTTAACGTATCCAAGTGATTTAAAAATTGTTTTCTTGTGACACTGTTGAGTTCATGTTAGTTCACAAATTTGTGGTATGCGTTTGCATTTCTTATGAGAAACGCCACCAGAGAAGCCAAACCGGGCGAACCCAGGTCGGGCAGGGGGGAAAACGAACGTTAGACTGGCGTCCCATATTGGAGTGTTATATGCGACATTTTTAATATCACTTTTGTGAGTATGTTTTTATCTAAATAAATCCTGAGTGTAAACTGTACTACGCTATCTTCGGGGCGAATTTCTTCTCCAGCGATCGTCAACCGCCACATATTTTGCATAGGCGGAGAGTCCAAGACAAACGCAGGAGTGTTGGTCTGATAGTGGTATAATTCTTATCGATGATTCAGGAATGTGTGTGGAGGATGTGACTGCCATTTTGAACATATTGGAAAGAAGGACCACGGAAGCAAGGGAATCGGGGCTCCGCGTCGAATCATTTCTATATTTGAGAAAATCAGAGATTGGTGAAAATTTGGAAACATCTTGAATTTTCGAACTTCAAAATGTCACACCTTTTTCATACATAGTCATAACAGCTAAAACATACTATAACAACCATTCACTAAATTCTTCGTTTATGCGGATATGGTTTTTTATGCATAGTACTATTTTTGTAGGCTGGGGGTTATAGGGCTTGATCGTTAGGCCATTTTTTTTTGCCATTTTTCATAAAAAAACGCAAATCCTGCCTCTTGAGGGATCTCTTCAGTTGTTCAATCAACTTGAGAGCATAAATAAAGAAATAAATCTATTGTCTTGCATCGCTGCACCATCTTTTCGGAGACGTACTTTAATATTTTTTTGGTTGACCAGAGCTAGTTTAGGGAGCTTATTTTTACGGTGTGAGTTTGTTCTTTTCAGTGGTATCTTTTGGCGTAAACTTTTTTTTGATCACTGGTTTAGAAAATTTTTGTGTAGAGATTTTATGAAAAATGTAGTTTGTTGGTTTAAGTTTTCTGGGTTTTGTTTTACAACCGCGTTCCCAGTGGGTCCAATGGTTAATGTTTTCATTATGTAAGGATGTTTCAGACGTGGTGTGAGTACAAATATGTGGGAGTTTTTTTGCTATTTGTGTTTTTTTCACGTTATTGTGTGTGAAGGGCATATTTGTGTGTAGGGGAACTTTAACTTTATTTAATTATTTTTTCTTATAAAACTGTTTTATTTATTATTAACTTTGTTAATTACTTTAAATTAATTTACTTTATTTACACCAACTGATCGCTGTGTTCAAGTCTTCTTCACATTACAGCGCGCATGCTCATGTGTACATCGCGGGTCCTGTCAGAAGGCAGAGGTCCTGTCAGAAGGCAGGACGCGGCTCCCGAGGAGGGATAGTGCGCGGCACTGGCCAATCCTGGGGGCTGCAATCGGACGCGCCGCGGGGGGTCCGATTCACTTAAATGCCATAACATGCCGCGGTCAGTGCGACCAGGGCGTGTTAGGTGTTTAACACCAACCCGATCGGAAGAACATCTATAGCTGACACCCACAGCTTTCTGGCGCACGGCACCCGTTCCAGGAGCCGTGGCCAGAACGTGACATACGATAGTACTCTGCATTTTGCGGGAACGCACTCTCGCATGCACGTACTAATTAGGGGGGGGGATGTCAATGTCGGGAAGGGTGTATAATCTTGGAACACTGACCTAAATTGTAAAAAAAAAATCTTAATTTAAGCTCTCCGGTCTACAGCCTATGCTCACCAGTTTCACTCTCCACCTTGACCACGGCGCACTCGGGGGCCTTAGTAAGGAACTGGGACACTGGAGTCAGCTGGCCGCCACTGGGACTTCTTGATAGGTTACTCCATTTGCCCTAGTCGCCTTGCAGGTTAATTTACATAGAATAACTAAATAAAGTTTTAGGTTAGGTCCAGGTTATTAAATTACAAAATTAGGGCAGAGGCAGCAGGAGGAATCTAACATCAGATTTACTATGATATAGATTCCTCATGGTGGGCTCCTTTAAATTATTTTTAACGTACATATATACTCGATATGAAGCCGACCCAAGTTAAACGCCACGAGGCCCTTATTTACCACAAAACCTGTAAAACCTATATTTTTTTTACTTAGTATAACTCCGAGTGTTGGGTTTTCAGCAACACCCGTTTTTTTGTGCTGCCAACCACTAGGCTTTAGACTCGATAGCATATAGGTATCATTGTTCCAACACAGTCACGTTTTTTGTCACATTTGCTCTCATAACCTCAAAACATGAATCAGTAATCCTCCATTGAAAAATAATCCGTTGCTGACTGTACTGCTGTCGTGTTTTCACAGAGTTTTAAATGGTTCAGTTCAGGGTTTTGATCAGTCAACCTACGTTGGGGAGAAATAAAGAGTTTACTTTAGTAGATTAGATAAACATTACAGGGGTACAGTGTCTTTTTATCATTACTTTCCTGGTCACAATAAAATTTATTGTGAGAATAGAGATTTACATTTTTATGTACAGTCGTTATGCTAATAATACATGTGTGAATCTGAATGCATTAGCCAAGAAAAAAGGAGCAGAGATCTAGGATTGTTTTAGAAACCCATTTTCCAAAAATGCTATGGTTGATCATTGGGTTATGTGAACCATAGGATGGTCAACCTAGTAACATACTTTTAGAAGTTTTAATTCCGAGGTAAAGATAATTTATGATGCAAACTACGGTTCAGAAAATATACCTGTCCAGATGAGATGTGACGATGATAAAAATATTTTTAATATTAAACAGTTTGAGATAAATCTCCTTCCATCAACTNNACTAGTAAACATATTTAGAAGTTTTAATCCGAGGTAAAAGATAATTTATGATGCAAACTAAGGTTCAGAAAATGATCCCTGTCCGATGAATGTGACGATGATAATAATATTTTTGATTAATTAAACAGTTTGAGATAACGTCTCCTTCCCATCAACTACAAGGTTTTTCCTATAATGTTGAGAAGAATGACTAGATTAAATTATTTTAAAAAATAACCAGTTGCAAAAACCACAAAAAACTAGAAATATATCACCCTCGTCTCTTCTTTTCTTCCCTTATCCGGTCGTCTCTTCCTGATGCTAGTTCATTACACCCAGGATCATCTAAATGAAACTTATTAATTAGCATCACGAGCATGGGGACAAGAGTCCGCACACTCTGGCTGCAAATTTTGCGCCACACCTGCACCTCCCTCTCCATGCTGGCTTAGAGGGTCTTTGTTCAATGATTCTTGCATTGTTGCTTTATACTATTCTTCAAGTGTTTTTAAAGTAATTATTTTTCTTCGTGGTATGATGTGATTTTTTGTATATAAAATACACTTTGTATATAATATACACTTCTCTTGCTCTTTTATTACTCAAGTTTCAATGTGTGTTGGCATGATTATTGATATCTGGTTGTGCAGATCCTCCTTATATATTTTTATAGGTTTTCATTCACTAAATCTGTTGGCATATGCCATATGTAATTTTTGTGACTTTCGATACCCGTCAGACTTCTCAATTCCTCTTAAGATACTTTAGGGGTATTTATTAATTTTGGTGCAGGAGGGCGCTGAACCATGTCCCGCTAATTCTCAATGGGATGTTGTGGCCGCAGGGATTAATGAAGAGGCGCTTGACACCTGGGTTAGAACTCCCTAGACGGCTTTTTGAAAGGCGGTGTCTTGTTTTTGGAGTAAGGAAAGAAGCGCCGAAAACCACTGTTAGATTCAAAAGTGGCGTCAAAATTTTGAGCTCAAAATAAGCAATTTCGCGAGAGTGTCGGGAACACACCAATATTGTGAAGCTGTCTCTTCATAAATCAGCATAGGGACGCAGAAAGAGAAAAAAACGTAATGCCCACCAGTTTCCATTGAAAGTATTTAATAATACCCTCCCTCTATAGTTATCAAACATGATATTTATCAAGATTTTATGTATATAATGATGTGCTACCAATTCCAGATTGTTTAAAAATTGAAATTTGATGAAAGCCAGTTCCAATCCCCTCTTGTGTAGGTAAAAGTTTAGAAAGGTTGCACTTAAATTAGCGAAATTTCGAAAGTTTTGATTACAATACATACTTAGTAGCACAACGCGATTACTATGCCACTCCCTATGAGAAACAGGACATGGAGAATAGCTCTTCTAAATTCTTGGCACAACAATTCCGCCTAATACATGCATTTTCTTGGAATTTGAAAGATTTATTTATGACTAAGTAATTGTAAAATATTCGAGGCTTCTTTTTTTTCAATATTATTACTATAGAATTCTTCAATCTCATTCTGATGCTGGTAGATGAGTGGGGATTCACACTTGAGGTTGACAACGTTATAGATAAAAATACAGATACAATCTTGTCTTTCTCCACCGAGTGGAACGATTGGGGCTGAAGATAGATGGAATGATGGTTCCTAGTAGAGAAGACGGTGACACAGTGAGGTGGTGAGGTGCATGATAGAAAACCACTGTATGTCTCCTCGTGAGAGTGGATCCTTAGAAATGTTGGAGAAATTATGTCAATAGTATAGGAAATCAAAGTCAAGAGAAAAGAGCATAAAACTATGATCCCAGCTGTTAACCTACATTTGATAACCATAAGCCAAGGATCTCTACAGGCAGTCTGAAGAAGGCTGGTAACTTCACCAAAGAAATGTCAATATGATAGTCCTGCAGAAGGGAAGTGTCCAGATGAGGTTCCTGGCAAAGAGGAGTTCAATGAAACCAACAACCATAGGAATTAAGACTAGAACTACACAAACTTCATGTTCATAATACGTTATAGTTTAATGGTCTACAAATGGCTACAAACCATCATAAGCATCATGGCAAGTAAGACACCATTCTGCTGTCAACATAGTAAGTGGCAGAACACTGGAAACACATCTTCTACTGAAATTCCTTTAGGGAAGGAGTGTATTTCATGAGTATCACAGGAACAATGGTAGAGGAGAACAGATGGTCAATGAGGAGTAGTTTCAGGAAGAAGTACATGGGGTGGGTAACGTTGGGGCTGTATCCTCACTACAATAAGAAGGGAATTTCATGCCAATGTAGCGAATGTTACTCACCACAAACATAATACCCTATAACTTGGCGGTGAGAGGACGTAGATATCCAAGCAGGTAGTTACATATTTGGAAGTGTTTGGGTTTTGAATCTCCATAGAATACCAGTTACCCTAACACCAGATAAGAAGCAATTAAGACTCGGTGCACCCTATTAGACTCATGTAGAACTACCAAAAAGGTTAGTGGTCTGTTGTAGACAATTTTTGTTTTTTACTTTTTATGTTGACATTTTTTTAGCTTACAGGAACCTACCATAGGAAGCTGTATTGAATAGATCGATGGTACCATTTCCCTCCACTTTTTTTTGCCACTGTTTTTTAAAATCTTGGAACCTAACTTGTAAAACGTTATTTTAGTAATATGCACATTAACTGCAGGGGCTATTGGGGTGTTGTATAGCACTGCCAGGCACTGGGATAGGCTACTCAATTGCCCATAGACATCTGCAGTTAATTTACATATTACAAATAGAGTTTTAACAGTATGGTCCAGGATTTTTAATTATAGTGTAGGACCAAACAGGGGGAGGAATCTACCATCAGAATCTATTCTGATTCCTCATGGTTTCCTTTAAATTCCAGTTAACTGTCTCTAAACGTTACATGATTGTCCCCACAATCTCATTCATAATTCACAAACTGAATTTAGGGAAAATAGCTAGTCTGAGTGTGAAATTTCCTGGAAATCACTTTAAGTAAAGGTTCCTTGCATGGCAGCTAACAGAGGCTGAAGCCGAAATGAAAAGGCCCAGGAACCTCTAGATCACATGTCAGGGTCGTGCTGTGAGCCAATCAGAGCGACTACCATCCCAAAAGCAAATCAAAAAATTATATTTAAACCATCAATATTCAAAAAATTGTTTTTATGCTTTAAAATAAGAAAACATATTCAAAATAATAGTGTAATCAATCTAAGGAGAAGATGGGGGTTTCTTTTTAGAAATAGATATAACAGTTCCTAAACAATTTCTCTCACCAGAGACAGAGATGAGGTTCCCAATGACTATTTAATATTCTGGTTCCTACCAACTTAAGGCACAGCACGCGGTAACAAATCTAACCGGTAACTTCAATTCTTTTGAATAGTAAATGTAAAAATTCTTAAGAAAATGTTTTTGAAGAAATTCCTCATGCGCTCCGTTGTTTTCCTTTATTCGTTTTTGTCGTGGTGGTGGAAGACAAGAGTTAACGAAGATAGACCTGAAGACTAGTAATGTCACGAACTTTATATTACAGAATCACAATATTTTTTCTTCTCATTCTCTAATGAGTGGTGGAATTTCAGGCATTGTGCATATTCTGTCTCCATAACAGACTTTTAAAATCAATAAAAAATTCAGTTTATCTTCGCACCTATTTCCACATTATGACCAGGCTTTTTCTTTGTTTCTTTCGTTTTTACTTTTCTGTCGTATAGCTATATGGGGTTTGGATTTTGTAGGACTTTAATCAATTTGGGTTCATTTTCTAACTGATTTTTTTAGGAATGACCTCACTTTAATGAAATCTTTTTGGAAGACAAAAACTTTTTGCTCATCATCTCCAACCAAGCACCATAACTTTGAAACTTTTTGTCCACATTGGCTGTGTGAGGTGAATTAGGGTTCATAAGCTTTTTGATCGCTTTTAATTGAATTTTAGGTGTGATGAATGATCAAAAGATGTTATTTGTCCTTGTTTTCAGATTTTTAATTTAATAGTTTTTCTAGCTTTTAGGTCTATGATTGAACAAATCTATAAAATGGGGTGCAGTATAAAGAAGTCACAATCTAATACTGCTGTGGCACTAAGAATCAGAAGTAATTTGTCAAACTTTTTATGTACCAGAGTAAATCAATGCGGCCTTGCTAGGGGTGAAAAGTGGTTGCGATGACATTTCTGCATTGACTCTTAGACCAATGCATTATCAGAGGCACAGAAGTGAAAAAATACAGGTAGTATAGGAAGCAGTAAATAAAAGGTAGATTAGGTCCAGATTCTGTATTTTGACAGAGTGTCCCGATACTCACGAACGCCCTGTGCACGGCACATATGCAAGATATGGAGTTAAAAGCCGCACACCAGCAGGTGCGCGCACTGCCAGCGTGCCACCTATCCAAACGAAAGAAGTGTTAGATGACATCCACTGGACTCGAGAGAGGGCAGCAACATGCTGCTATTTGCCAGTACAGTGCAGACTGCTAATTGCACCCAGTATCAGAGAGCATGTTGCTCCAGCAGGCTGACATTGCTCCAGCACCTTCACAATAAATTTATTAATTGAGAGGTAGGGGCTATAACCTGTTGACGTGCCAATATGGTATTCAATATGTCTGTAAGACTATAGCGAATTCAGTGAGATGTGAAGGATGGAGAACAAGAAGGACTTGTGAGTTGGCCTTCCGTTCCCTCCCCCCAAATGTTTAAGAAAAATGTGAACATTAAAATAAAATGATATATGTTTCCGATAACACTAAAATATCCGAATCTATACACATTTAATACTCGTTTTTGATTTTTTCAAAACACTTGGGAGAGCTTGATTTAGTATAACCATGTTTCTTGTACAAAATCTAAAGAAGCCCAACATTAGGTGCAAAATATGAATACACTCAAAATGTCTTCTGGAATTACATGCTCTTATTAAAAAGATTTCATATATGTATGTCAGGGTGCTGCCCCGATCCCTGTCTGTTGCGGGCGCATCCGGTCCTCATCCCGTGGCCCCCTCTGTGCCCCTGTCTCACTCAGCTCTCGGCCCTGCTCTTTGCCCGCCTGAGCTTGCCGTGCTCGCGGCTGTCCCCGCCTCCTAGGCGCCACGTCGGCTCCTTCAGAAAATTAAACGGGCCAGCGCACCGCTATTGGTGCCAATGCTGAACACTCACCTTAAGAATTTTGGCCTCTTCGCGTGTTCCACTGCTGGAACAGCCTAAGAGAGATTCTGTGATTACTGCGTTCCTGTGTATCCGACGTTCCTGTGTATCCCGTGATTCCTTGCGTTCTGTGTGTTCTCGCTCCAAGTCCGCGTGTTCCCTGTTACCCGAGTTCCTCCTGTGCTGTGTTCCGTTGGCCTGTGTTCCGTTCACTGCCTGACCATGGATCCGTTGTGACCAGCGGGATTTGGATTGACTTGCATCTCTGCCGCCGCCCTGACCCGAGCTGGACCTACTACGCGAACTGGTCTTCTGCTAGGTACCTCGACTCGGCTGCACCGCGGTGTGTCACGGCCTGGCAAGACATGGTGGGTATCTACCGCAGGTCCAACCAGCTTTTGAGGCGGGCCTCTGTAAAGCCAGGTGACCACGGATCTCCGGTCCCAGGTGTCGGCCTAGTTCCATAGCTCCCACGGTGTGTCCCAGAGGATCCACTGTCTACATGTAATTGAAACCCGCATTAAACAAAAATTAATCTTGAAACAAACCGTTTTCCGACAATTAATCTGTATTTCTTCTCTACATAAACACAGTCCATGTTCGCTTTCAGCACACCAAATGTCTATCAGTATTCCAAAAAACGCTCCAAATTCCTTTGATGCAAGTAGTCCCACTGGTTGCAGACTGTACTGAAGACCCAAGCCACATACCATTTATGGCATTGATAAATTACATGGCAGACAGTGACCTTAACCTCTTTTCGGACTATCTTCAACATGCTCCTCCTCAGTTGAAGTGTGGAGCCCTCTACTTCACCCCCCCTTTAAGGAAAAAGCCTTTCATTTCATGGAGCATCCTATGAGAACTCGCCTACTTGGGATTCCATGGGCCGTCCACCTTCCTACACGAGTTAAAGTTTCCTAAGACTTTATTGGAGCATGAGCAGGGGATAGCGGACCATCAGAGGAGGCCTATATGGCATGAAACACAACACGCTGGTGCTACTGGGATGTTCAAAAAGAAAGCTACAGTGTTGGGGCTCAGTAGTGACTAATAGTGAGGTAATGATGAGGTCCTAATCCGACATGGGTGGAATAATTCAACATTTGGTCCAATAAACGCTACTGTTCATTCCTGGGACCCAGGAAACAAAGGCCACCCTACAGGTGTTGGAATTCATGGCTGTTTTCTCACAGAACACAGTGTTTTGCTTGCGTGTGCCATAACCCGTTAACATGAGCTTCAAGTGGCCTGAGCACAAAAAAACCTATGAACACCTAGCTCACCGATGCATTACGTTGCCCCGCTGTACGCTAAACATCAGCACCCATCCCTAATAGCTAAGTCGTTTTAGATTTAGTGATTCCGTCCCCCACCCATCCGAGACTACTATAAGGCAATAAGTATATATGCTACATATGGGCATCACTACTGGGGTGACTGAGTGGAAAGGTTAACATTACAATGGAAAAACACTCACTTAATACACTGACAAACTGACTTGGGTTTCTGCAGCATGTGACAACAGATCCACGACTTCACCAATGTCTTCATGAGAAAAACACACAATAACAGGTATTTTTGTTGGTAGGTCATCTATAGGCAGGACACAAAAAGGGATAGGTGAGCCTTATCAAACCGTTTCCTGTTGCTTACTGGGTTCATCGTAAGCAGGTTCCAGAACTGAGAGTTCAAAGTGTAGAACATGTAACAACAAAAGGCCAATAAACACAAATGGAAAAGTAACAATCTGGATCATAACAAGATAGCAAGTAAGGTACAAAATCAATCAAACGGGAGAGTAGTCGAGGGAGAAAACTCATATCGGAAAACCAGAATGCGGCAACAAATAGCAGAAACGCTAAAACAGTCTAGGAAACATTGTTTTACCAGCAATAAATGGTACGCACAGTTGAGATCGTGGTTCCGGTAAAAGGGCAGTGGTCTGAAGGTTTGCAAGACAGAGTTATGTAAACTATTCGGAATAGTTCATCTATACCATGTTAGTCGATGGTTTCTGACATGGCAAATGAGGGGGCTGGTTTTTGTGCAACCTACTTTTTTCCTTAAAAATTTCCTACAAGTACTGGTAGTTGGGGAGTTGGAATGGACAGGTGGTACAAGTCACCAGAGTATACCGTGTTAGCGGCTTGGTGGGTTGAGAAGATGGGATCCCGCAGAGAGAGTCACCGGTATAACTTATGTATTGACTTGTGTGGACCACTGGCACTTGTTGTGCCCGCCATTGGTACCAGTGTTATAAAGGTTGTGGAATGGATGATGGCATCTGAGTGACGGGGGTGGTGCGGCTGGTATGTGTGGTTAACGTCGGTGGTGCTGGCTGGGTACTTGTGTTTTGATGCTGGTGGCATGGGATATGGCTATTTAGTGTGCTAGCTGAAAATTGTGGTAATGTTGGTAGCTGGTATTGTTGCGACTGTGTCATTGGTTTGCCGGGTTCTACTGTTGCTATGGTAATGTTCTGGTGATGTGGTGCTGCTGGTTTGGTGCCACTGATACTGGTGTTGTGGGGGCATGCTGGCGAATGATACTGACACTGTGCTGGTGTGCCAGTCATGAGCAGTTCGCATCTTTTTTACTGTGCAGTGCCGGATCAGCATACAGCCATATCTGAATTGCTGCTGTGCATGCTTGCTGTTGTCCTTGGAGAGCCACGCGCTGGAAAGCTGTAATGTGGAGTTCAGAGACTAACAGCCCATGCTGATGAGTGCTCTACCGTAGTTACCAAAAAAACAAGACGCTGTCAGAAAGGCTAACTAAAAACTAAAACTAAACAAAAAAAAACATAAAAATACCTAGAGCTGAGCATCTCCAGCCTCACCATTGATGATAGTACTGTATGATGCCACATAGCACTGCTAACTGTTCTGTTAATTTGAACCATGTGTGCGTAAAAGTCAAAGTCTGGTACGTAATGCATAACTGTATGATGCCAGTAGTACTTTAAGGTAACGCTGTAACGCTATTCACACACACCTCCTCTCCCACATCACTGCCCTGAAAAGGCACTCATTATTTTACTTAGTCTGCTGCTGATGACCTATCTACTATCAGCAAGCCGCTTCCCTAGCTCTTCTATGTTTCGAAATGGCACGGGGACATCTAATACAGCAGTGTCCACATGTCCCCCATGGTCATTCATAGCCAGGCCATTGAGGTCATGAAACTGTGATTATTGAGGGGGCTAATCTGGTTGTTGGCTACTCGCCAGTCATTCAACCTTTTTGCTACTTTTTCAAAGCCCACCAGAAGTTTGAATGATGGTCTGTCTAATATATTTCTACTCCTGGTACTAGAGTCCCCATCATAATTACTGGAGTCATAATTACTATTTACTTACCTATCAACAAGGAGTGTGTTTTAATTTTTCTGTTCTCGAAAATTAAGGTTTTTGTGGGTATACATAGAACCAAGGTCAATGAAATTAATGTGAGGCTATTTGGTTAAGATCCGTATTATGTATTGGTGTAAACTCTAACCATGTAATACATGCATCCAAGAACATAAAGAGATTCATTTTGGGTGGGGTGGGTATTTCTGCACCAACTACTAATATAAGCCGTTTTTTCCACATAAAAAAGATTGGGTAGAAAAAAGAAACTGTAAAATCATTTGGTGTTATTGTACATATGTACTATTTCACTTCTATCAGGGCTAATTTCACTTATGATGGGAAAATGACATTGTCAAAATGTCAACGTCCTAACCTAGAATCGGGCACAACTGATCCATGTGATTAACGGACAATCTAACCATTGTTTAGGTATGGTTGAACCAAACTTACCTTGAGACTGCTTGTAGCTACAATTGTTTTACCCTGACGAGGTTTTGTCAAAAGCAATTATAAATTCAGGACCTTGGTAAGTTAGGTTCAGCCTGGCTGCACATACAAAATGCTTACTTCACATACATGAGAGCTTCCTGAACTGCCGACAGGACTACAAACAACGGAGGCTGATGACTCATACACAGCATGGGATCGTGCAGCGATTGATTAACACTTCCAACACGGTGATAGCTTATTATGGGGGGACAAGTCTGGAGCAGTTGCATAATTTGGGGAAGAGAGAAGCATGAGCCAGGCACAGAGCAACACAGCCTCATTATCATGATGATAATTGTTTTATCACCAAAACACACTCAGTTCAGGGAATAACAATATGTTTCTGGATCAGTGTAGCTACAGCGTGCTCTAGGTATGTTGCTCATAACGCACAAAAGCATGGTTCCAAATCGGCATCAGAACGCCCCCTTGGTGAGATTATTTTGGTACACAGTGCAGCCACGAACAAAACTAGCACCAACACTTCATAAATACAATAGGAAGAGCCGTTTGCAACATTTTTTCGTGCCGTGTCCCTCGTTGACACAACACAACTACAATAGTGCGCCAATATATTTCAAAACTGAATGATGCCTTTTCAGTTGAGGAGAACCAAACACACAATGTCTTGCTATAGTTCATCAAAAAAATCATGTTTTTTACATCCTTCGCTTATGAGGAGAAGAACAATTGTTATCTGAATGATATCTATCTTATAAACTGAAGAAGATCATTGATGTGGAATACAGCGTTCTTTAATATTAGTGACAAGTTAAGGTTAATATCATCAATCACCCAAGCAGCCAACTAAAGGCCCATCAATACTTTGTGGAGTATGAGGACAATAGTGGGTCTCGGTATTCCTACACTACTAGATCGGGATTATTTGGATCTGAACCCCCACATGCAAACCCCTACGGGACAATCATTCAGAAATTTAAGGCAGGGTTGGGGTTCAGCTCCCTTCCTACCATTTAAGCACAGTCATCGATCTGGTCACTGATTGCGGGTAAAAATTCTTTAAGGCTGCGAGTCAGCCCCTGAGCCTTTCCTGCACCCACACCAAACACTGACCTACTTTACTCCATGTGTGTGAAGGTGGTTAATGCAGACGTGTATGCACACTGCCTACATACTGACATTTTCCTCGGTAGGTTGACCATCATACTGACCATCATGGGAGCACATTCGAAAAAGGCGGACACTCCTGCACACAGCGGACCATTTAAATGCTCGCACACGTTGAAGAGTTAACACCTAGCACTGAGCTGGTGTTAAATAGCGGGGTTCGGATTCCAACTGGCGTCCACCATCACACTACTGAGTACTACCCCTGTGTTGCCATGAGTGTTAACAAACTACTAACCTAGACCTCCAGAGCTAGTGAAATATTTTTCCCAAAACTGAAGGAATAAAAAAAGTTTTTCTCTGATTTTAATTGTATTTATATTAATTGAATGTCAACTCAGTAATTTATACAGTCCAGTACACTAATAGTCCCTTAAAAAATTCCAGTGGTTGTTATATTTTGTAATAGTAAAACAAGTGTCTAACAATGAGCATTGTTTCCAATACTTGCAATTTGCGGCGGTATGTTTTTTTGTTATTTTGTTGAGCACTTGCCATTGATTATTCTAGGCATTGTTCCCCTCTGTCATCCATCATTAGTCTCGATCGGTCACTCCTCGTGGCTTTTTACATCTGCAATTTTTTCCCCTTACCAAATTTTATCTCCATTTCGGATTACTAAATTTTCTAGCACTCCTTTTTTGTCCGCCACTTATAAAGGCATTCTAAGATAATGGGTGTTTAAATTGTTTCACTATTGAATTGAATTGCACATTTTTTTAGGATAGGTACTATGTGCGACTCAGCAGTTGAAAGCGAATTTGCACAAAGCAGGAAGTAGTTGCACCACGGGTTTCAGAAGCTGCAAAAAAGCACCTCAAATAAAAGAAACAAAAAGGAAAGTAAAAAATGTGCAAAAGAAAGATGCGTCGCCCAAATGAGTCGGATATAGAGATGACCAGGTCAAGCATCACAAGATACTGGTCGATGGTACTCTTCATACCTTTTTTTTTACATAACTTACATTGAGATCAGCAGTTTGTGGATATTTTTGTTAGTTAAACCAATTAGTGAACCTCTTTCCTGATGCTGTAGATAGATCGAGTGCACACTGGGGTGACCAACGATAGAGACACAGATACAATCTTGTCTTCTTCCTCCACGAGTGGAAAGATCGAGGCTGAAATAAATGGACAGATTGTTGCCATATAGAGGGTGACCACAGTGAGGTGGAGGTTGCAATGTGAAACAACTGTATGTATTCCTCGTGAGAGTGATCTTAGATGGTGGAGATAAGTAACATAGGAAACCAAAGTCAAGAGAAAGAGCTAAAACAATGATCCCAGTGTACCACATTGCTATCCTCATTATCCAAGGATCTCTATAGACAGTCTTAGAAGGGAGTACCTCACAAAAGAAAGGTTCAACATTGATGAGTCTTGCATAAGGAAGTCTCACGGTCTATGTGCACTGTATGGTAGAGTTTTAAAACAACAATCCACGGGAATTGCAAGCTAAGACAATGCACCAACGTATGTTCATAACCATGCTGTGTAGCTGTATGGTTACAATATGGCTACAAACGCTCGTAACTAGACCAGTAGAACACTACCGCTGCCCACACAATAAATGGCCAGAACATCTGGATTAAAAAATCCCAAACAACCTTCCTACTGGAATGCTCTTGTCAGTGACCAATGTAATTCATGCAGGATCACAGGAAACATGGTCTGGGAAACACAGATGTCATGATGGCAAAAGTATATCTCAGGACGAAGTACTAGGGGTGGTATGTTGGACGGATCTTCACTAAAATGAGTAAACAGATTTACTGCCAATTGCGATATACATCACCAAACAATAAGGAACCCTATAACTGGAGGGTGAGGGGACAGTAGATACCAAGCAGTCGAACATGTCCTGGAAGAGTCTGGTTTAAGTTATCCCTAGCAAACATGACAGAGCTTGAACACAGAGCAACTAATCAATTTTACTCAAATGTCAAGTGTATAAACAATGTAGACTACCGCACAGATTTTGGTTGGTTACAGTGACTTACAGTTTATATTTTTTTTATTTGGACTTTTTTCCTTAGCATAAATGTGCAATTGGTTTCTGCCAGTGATCTTTTATCTTGTCTCATTTTTAAAGATTGATCTTTTTCATATTCTTGGAAAATAGGACCAAAATGCAGAGATCTAAAGCTGGACCACAATATAATAGTTTTAAAATGATCCCCTATTTTAATCACATACTGTACAATTCCGCACATACCTGTACAAATTGTACTCTTTTATGGATTAATTTCTGAAAACAACTTCTAGCATCCTCAAATCGTTTTAGACTGTCGCTGACTTCAGATGTCAGTGGGCGCTAGCCGCAGGTGCAGGACCCAGGTTCTGGGTGTCTCTTACACCTGGAGACCCTAGGGAGATGTAGTTCGTTACCACTTCTCTCTTCTCCACTCCTTTCAGCATTACGCTGAAGGAGCCTCATGCAGGGAGGAGCGAGCTGGCGCAGTTGAGGACCGCCAAGTTCCAGCTCTGATCAGAATCCCATCGTTGCAGAGCCTTAGTTTAAAGGGGAACTTGTACAAAAAACTAAATAAAAGTACAATAAAAAAAAAGTGAACATTTCCCCCAGGGGCTTTTATGAAATACTCTTTCCACATGACTTTGTGGATCTGACTGTAAGGGGTAAACTACCTCCCATATTCACACATTGACAGAATGCTGCCACCATAGTTGTACAACACGAAGGGATTCTACTCAATGCACCGAACAAGTATCATTCAAATAACATCAGTACTTTGAATTTATCCTCACACAGATTAGACTAACTCTAATAGGGCAACAATGAGCAAAGTATTATAGTGTTTTAAATACTACAAATTACCAAATGCTAAAAAGTTATAAAATTCATGGTGATTTACCCCATCGCTGAACTATTGGTGCTCAGACCACTGAAGTGCCTCTGGTCACTAAATATAAATCTAGGTCAGGTGTGTTTTTGATCTTTATGTTCCATAAAACCCATATCATGACATTCCATTCACATGGTAATCAAGCACTTGTCCAGCAATTTGAACTTTTGGTGTTCAGGATTGAAAGAAAGAAATCAAAGAAACCGCTTGCTTGGTAATTCCTTTATAAATTGATTTTCTCAACCATAAAAAAGGCCAAATCTGTCAACAATTTTGTAAAACATTTTTGAAAGATTATAAGCTAGAAGTGAGAAGCACTAAATGTGAGTGCCGTATCGAGACGAACTTTCCAGAGGAAGCTGAACCATCCTATGGTTCACATTAACCAATGAAACCATAACATTTTTGGAAAATGGGTTCTACAACAATCCTAGATCTCTGCTCCTTTTTTCTTGGCTAAAGTGCATTCAATTCACACATGTATTATCCATAAAACGACTGTACATAAAATATGTAAATCTCTATTCTCACCAATAAATTTTACTTGTGCAACCAGTAAGTAATGATAAAAAAGACACTGCACCCTTAATGTTTATCTAACCTGCTAAAAGCAAACTCTTTATTTCTCCCAACTAAGGTTGCTGATCAAAACCCTGATGCAGTGAACCATTTAAAAAACTGTGAAAACAGACAGCAGGTACAGTTCAGCAACGGATTATTTTTCAATGGGAGGATTACCAATTCATGTTTTGAGGGTTTATGAGAGAAATGTGAAAAAAATGTGTTGGAAAACATGAGTACCATATATACTCGAGTATAAGCCTAGTTTTGCAGCACAAAAAAATGTGCTGAAAACCCAAACTCGGCTTATACTAAGTAAAAAAATATAGGTTTTACCAGGTTTTTGTGGTAAAATAAGGGGCCTCGGCGTATACTTGGGTCGGCTTATACCCGAGTATATATGGTAGTTTAAAAATTAATTTAAAGGAAGCCCACCATGAGGAATCTACTATCATAAGTAGATCTGATGTTAGATTCCTCCTGCCTGCCTCTGCCCTAATTTGTAATTTAATAATCCTGGAACCTAACTAAAAACTTTATTTTAGTTATATGTAAATTAACTGCAAGGCTACTAGGGCATGGAGTAACCTTATCTCCCAGTGCCCGACCAGGCTAGTACATGCCCCAGTAGCCTCCGCAGTTAATTTACATAATACTAAAATAAGATTTTTTTTTTACAATTTAGGTCAGGTTCCAAGATTATTAACCCCTTCCCGACATTTGACGTAATAGTACTGCATCGCGAGAGGTGCGTTCCCGCAAAATGCAGTACTATTATGTCATGCTTTGGGCACCGGCTCCTGAGCGGAGTCGGTGCCAGAAGCTGTGGGTGTCAGCTATAGATTTCTCCGATCGCGGGTGTTAACACCTAACACGCCCTGGTCGCACTGACCGCGGCATGTTAGGGGCATTTAAAGTGAATCGGATCCCCCGCGGCGCTTACCGGGGGGGTCCGCTGCTCCGATTGCAGCCCCGGGATTGCCAGTGCCCGGGGCTGCGCGATCCTCCTCCGGGAGCCGTGTCCTGCCTTCTGACAGGACCCGGCTGTAACACACTGAGCATGCGCAGTGTGTAATGTTAAGAAGAGCTTGAACAAGCGATCAGTGGAGTAAATTAAAAGTAAATTAAACTAAAAGTAAATTTAAAAAGTTAAAAACATTAAATAAAAACATTTTTTAATAAAAAAAATTAAATAAAGTTAAAGTCCCCTAAACACAAATATTCCCTATACACATACAATAAAGTGAAAAAAACACAAAATAGACAAAACCTCCCACATATTTGGTATCACCACGTCCGAAACAATCCGTACAATAGATCAGAAACATTATTGGACCCGCTCGGTGAACGCTGTAAAAACAAAACCCAGAAAACATTCCACAAACTTACATTTTTCATAAAATCTCTACACAAAATTTTCTAAACCAGTGATCAAAAAAAAGTTACTTACGCCAAAGATACCACTGAATAAGAACAAACTCACACCGTAAAAAAGTCTCCTACAACTAGTCTCTGGTCAACCAAAAAATATTAAAGTTACGTCTCCGAAAAGATGCATGCAGCATGCAAGGACAAATGAGATTTATTTCCTTTATTTAGCTCTCAAGTGATTGACAACTGAAGAGATCCTCAAGAGGCAGGATTTTGCGTTTTTTATGAAAATGCAAAAAAAAAATGGCCCTAACGATCAAGCCCGTATAACCCATGCCTACAAAAATAGTACTATGCATAAAAAACCATACTCCGCATAAAGAAGAAATTTAGTGAATGTATGTTATAGTAGTTTTGCGGGTTATGACTATGTATGAAAAAGGTTGTGACATTTTGAAGTTTTCGAAAATTCAAGATGTTTCCAATATTTTCACCAACTCTCTGATTTTCTCAAATCATATAGAAAATGATTCTGACGGGAGCCCCGATTCCCTTGCTTCCGTGGTCCTTCTCTTCCAATATGTTCAAATGAGCAGTCACAATCCTCCACACATTCCTGAATCATCCGATAAGAATTATACCACTATCAGACGCAACACTCCTGCGGTTGTCTTGGACTCTCCGCTATGCTAACATATGTTGGACGGTTAGAGCGATCGCTGGAAAGAATTCGCCCCCGATGTAGCGTAGTACAGTTTACACTCAGGATTATTTAGATTAAAACATACTCACAAAAGTGTCTAAAAATTCGTCATATACACTCCAATGATGGGACGCCACTACGTCTGTTCCCCCCCTGCCCGACCTGGGTTCGCCCGGTTTGGCTTCCTCTGGTGCGTTTCTCATGAAAGAATGCAAAGCATACCACCAATTTGTGAACTAACATGAAGCTTCAAAGGTGTCACAAGAAAACAATTTTTAATCACTTTGGATACCTTGTTAAAGCGTTCCGAAGTTAGAACCACTATAGTGACACGGCAGTTTGGAAAAATGGCCCATGGTAGAAGGTAAACAGTGGCTTCGGTGGTTAAGGGGTTAATTACCGATAGGGTAGAGGCAGGCAGGCAGGAATCAACCATTCAGTTCACCTTGCATTCCTCATGTGGTGTTTCCGCTTAATTTTATTGGTGTGGCAATGCAGTTTCAATCTATAGATCTGTGTCGTCAACCTGCCATCAAAATCAGCAGGCAGCATGCTGAAAAGCGAAAGTTGCTGTGGTTGTTCATCTTTGCCTGCTGTTGAACAGGATAGAGAGGTGTAGGCAACTAAACTCACCAAACAATCCCTGCAACCTACTTAACAAGCCAACACAAACCTTAATGGTCACAGACTGGGTCAACAACCCCTACCCTTACATGGGTGCAGGGGGGGGGTGTAGAGGACAAACCACAGTGGGACAATAACAGAGGAGTCATACAGCAGAATCAAGCAGATACGGGTGCATCCAGATTGGCAGTAGGTATTAGTATTGTTATATTACATTATTGTATAGACACAATTCATTCCATGGCGCTGTACATCAGAAAAGGGTTCCACATACTTACATATAGACAACAAACAGTGCAAGTCCAAACTACAAAACTACCAGTGATCTGGAGACACATAGGTAGAGAACCCTGTCATAGGGGTCACCAATCTATATGGGTTGGGGTGGAGGCATGAGGGGATAGGAGCAGTGCAGTAATACATCAGTCAGAGTAATTGTTCTGAGTAAGATGTAGCAGAGGTCGGATACACTGAATAGATAAAAGCATCGCAAGGGATATGGACAAATGTCAGGGTACTGAAATTACAAGGAACCTGTGAGAAGAAGGCTGGAGGGACAGTGTAAGGGTGTAAATAACAACGCCGCCCCAGACTGACTGTTTAATACAACTAAACCTCACACAGCTTGTACTACAGACACCAGCCTTCCCAAAGACCATCATCCAAAGCAGCTTTGAGTCAAGCAGTCCTGGTTCTGGTTTTCAAGCACAGAGCTCAAAACCACATCTAATTCAGAGAGTTCTTACACAAAAGGGGCACATGTGTCATAGTTTTTCAACGGCCACTTTTCAATTTCCTGACTTGTGCCTACTTAATCATAAAATATTCTAACAGGACAGTCATAGGTTCTGTGTCACTTGTACTGGTCACATTCTCACTACCTGTTAGAGCAGCTCACAAGGATACCATCCAGCCTTATCTAGTTATTTCCATACATTATTCATTGTAAATCAATATCATTTTTTATCCATGTAACTGGCGGACTGGTCCAAGGTCAGAGGCAAGTATGTCACCCCTGTTACCCTACCCTCCCCGCTCCTCCCCCGCTCAGTGTCGGTTGTGTAATGTATGTTAAGCAATGGTAGTGTGTATGTGTCAGTGCTGACATGCTGCATCCTCCTAATGCACATACTCAGCTACACTGATCTGACATGTTCGTGCGTAACTGGCGTGCCTGGAGCTGCTGTATCTCTCCTTAAACAAAACACATGCCACACAGGCTGCGGGGGGCGGGCCACCCACACCAGGAAGCACATAGTATACACCTCACATCATTTACAGGCTGTCCAGTCATGTACTGGGGGTGTTGGCTTGTACCTCCCACTCATGAACTAGAGTGGACAGCTTGAATTTGTATGCGTTCATTGGCACATTTCACAGGTCATTGCATTACAGCTTTAGGACCTCATTGCTAGGTTTACAGCATGTAGAGGCAATGAAGGTATGAGGCATGCTCTCTAATGGCATTCTGAAAATAGATTTAGTTTTAGGGTTATTTGCAATGAAGGGTTTCTCTTAAGTTTTCCTTGGTGATACGTGATAGTTGCCTGTTAGTCTATTTTGCAAACTTTTGTGATGTGCAACTTTGTCATTCCAATAGAAGCTCCCAAAAGTAAGTCTTGGTCAAGCATGTTCTGTTAAAACCATTAGGTGCAGAATGGGACAATTCAGAGCACCACAAGTCTCAACAGTTGAACAAACATCTGAGATACAAGAGTAAATACAGACCTATCAATAAATCCTTGAGGCGATAACTTTGTACACGCTTAGTTCTGGAAAAGGAACAGCAATAGTAGTGATCACAGTCCCCTAAAAAGAATTTTTTTTAAGTTACATCGTTTAGACGCATTAAAAGAACCAAACGATTTCAACCCATCTGTACAAGTTTCAGAGTGAATTACCATTCCTAGCACTTGTATGTCAGCTACGTGGATGTTATATTATTCACCACCGATTTCAAACCCCTCCATACTGAGTAACTCCAGTTAAGGCTGCCGAAATGCCTGGATTGTACCAGCCTTAGCTGGGGACACTAGGAGGTCAGATCCAGTACAGATCCCTTCCTGGCAGACCACAGCACTAGTAGGAATGCATCCTTACTTCGAAAAAACTTGAAAAGTATTTTTATTTGAGTTATTCCATGTTATTTGAATAAGATATGTATAAGTGTAGATTTTTATGGTCATGGGTTCTAGGGTTAATTTTATTGGTTGGGCAATGCATTTCAATACTAGATCTGTGTCTTCAACCTGCCCTCAAATAAATCAGCAGCAGGCAGAGCTGAAAAGCGAAAGTTGCTGCTTGTTGTTCATCTTTGCCTGCTGTTGAACAGGATAGAGAAGGTTGTGTAGGCCCTAAATTCACAAACAATCCCTGTCACCTACTTAACAAGCCACACAAACCTTAATGGTCACAGACTGGTCAACAACCCCAACCCTTAATGGGTGCATAGGTAAGATGACAAACCACAGTGGGACAAATAACAGAGGAGTCAGACAAGCAGAATCAAGCAGAATCGGGTTGCATCCCAGATGGCAGCTAGGTATTATTATTGTTATTATTATTTATTTATAGAGCACAATTAATTCCATGGTGCTGTACAATCAGAAAAGGGTTCACATACATTACATTAAGACAAAAACAAGTGCAAGTCCGAAATACAAAACCACAGTGATCTGGAGACAAATAGGTAGAGGACCCTGTCCATGAGGGGTCACAATCTATATGGGGGGGTGGAGACATGAGGTGAGGGAGCAGTGCAGTTAATACATAGTCAAGAGTAATTTGATTGTTGAGTAAATGTAGCAGAGGTCGGATAAACTGATAAATCAGTTGCAGACAGAGCTGAAAAGCGAGAGTTGCTGCTTGTTGTTCAGATTTGCCTGCTATTGAACAAGAAAGAGAAGGTTGTGCAGGCCCTAAACTCACAAACAATCCCTGTCACCTACTTAACAAGCCACACAAACCCTCATGGTCAAGGACTGGTCAACAACCCCTACCCTGAATGGGTGCATAGGTAAGATGACAAACCACAGTGGGACAAATAACAGAGGAGTCAGACAAGCAGAATCAAGCAGAATCAAGTTGCATCCCAGATGGCAGCTAGGTATTATTATTGTTATTATTATTTATGTATGTAGCACAATTAATCCCATGGTGCTGTACAATCAGAAAGGGGTTCACATACATTACATTAAGACAAAAACAGGTGCAAGTACAAAATACAAAACCACAGTGATCTGGAGACAAGTAGGTAGAGGTCCATGTCCATGAGGGGTCACAATCTATATGAGGGGGGGGGTGGAGGCACGAAGTGAGGGAGCAGTGCAGTTAATACAAAGACAAGAGTAATTTGATTGTTGAGTAAATGTAGCAGAGGTCGGATACACTGATAAGCAAAAGCAATAGCAAGGGATATGGACAAGTGTCAGAGAACTGAAATTAACCAGTAACCTGTTAGGAAGATGGAGGGACATGTAAGGGTGAAATAAATGCCGCCCCCAGCAGCTGACTGTGTCACAACTAAACACATAAACTGTACTACAAGACAACCCAGCTTTCCCCAAGGAAGTCATCCTAAAATGCTGATTTAAGTCAAAAGCAGTCCTGGTTCATGGTTTTCAAGCACAGAAGCTCAAAATTACATCTAATTCAGAGAGTTCTTACACAAAGGGGCACATGTATCATAGTTTTTTAACTGCCACTTTTTCAATTTTCCTGAACTTGGCCTACTTAATCATTACAATGTAATCATTACAAGTTTTTCCCTTTGTGATACATGTGATGAGTTGCCTGTTTAGTCTAATTTTTGCAACTTTTTGTGATGTGCAACTTTTGAGTTCCAAATAGTAGCTCCCAAAAGTAAGTCTGGGTCTAGCATGCTCTGTTTAGGCTCATTAGGTGCAAGAATGGGACAATTTCAGAGCACAAAAGTCTCACAAGTTGAACTAACACCTCGGCTACAAAGATAAATACGACCCCATCAATAAATCCTTGAGGCAGCTAACTTTGGTACGCTGCTTAATTCTGGAAAAAAACAGCAATAGTAGTGATACATGTCCCCCAAAGAGTTTTTTTTTAGTTAGTCTTTATCCCAGGTAAAGAACCAAACTGTTTACCATCTGTACATCTTTCGAGAGGGAATTACCGTATATACTCGAGTATAAGCCGACCCAAGTATAAGCCGAGGCCCCTAATTTTTTTTACTTGAGTATAAGCCGAGTTTGGGGTTTCAGCACATTTTTTTGTGCTGAAAAACTCGGCTTATACTCGAGTATATATGGTAATCTTCTTCACTGTGTTCTTTCAATGTTATCTTTCAGTGAAAATATCTGCAAATATCTGCAATGTGTTCTTCTTTAGTGTTCTTTCAGTGAAAATTGCTCAAGTCTCCCATTGACTTCAATGGGGTTCGTAATTTGATACGAGCACTCCAGCATCGGGAAAAGTTCAACCCGAGCAACGGGCACTCGAGCATTTTAGTGCTCGCTCATCTCTATCTATAACCCATCAACCCTCGTTATATATCCAGCACAAGTAAAGTGTATTGGGAACATCTTCTGGCAAATGATGCACTAGTGTGCTGGAGCAGATTATGACTGCCATGGGCCTTGGGTTGTATGAATATTATAGCCCCTACAAGTCTGGAATACCTACCACCATATGGTACTAGAATCTTCTTGGGAATTGGAGGATGTGTCCCTTCTGCTGTTTTCAATCAGTGGTTTTAGGGCCCTTGGAGGACCTTCACATTTCCTTAAATATATGTGTATTGAGAACAGGAACAGATGTATGAGGATTTCATGGATGTAGGTCCTTCTCAGTATAAAATTTGGTGGGTTGTTTGGG